>VTPC01001488.1:0-12188 GCA_011009095.1 Ignelater luminosus
TGCCCAGCGTAGAGAGAAGGCTGATGGGACGGTAATTTTGGGGAAAAAGGGGGTCTTGACCAGGTTTGGGAATCATTATGACGTCTGCTGTTTTCCAGGACAAAGGGAAATGTCGGAGTCGTAGAATGGAATTGGTAATATTAACTAGAGCGATGATGAGTTTGCGAGGGAGTCGTTTCAGAGCATAGTTGGGAATTTGGTCGGGTCCGGGGGCTGTTTTGGGTTTTCTGGATTTTATGATGACAGCAGTTTCTTCAAGGGAGGTTGGTTGTATGGGAGGGTCGTCGTCGGTGTCTTGTAGCTTGTTGCGGACTTGTAGCGAGATTCGGGCTGCAAAGGGGACTTCCATGTTGTTGTAATTTGGACTACATTGTTGTTCAAAAGTGTGTGCGAAAGCCTCCGCTCGTTCTTCGTGAGTGTACGCTAGGCCTTGGGCACCATGAATGGGAGGAATTCGTGTTTTCGTGGATTTCAGACGTTTAGTTAATTTCCATAGTGAATTATCGGTTGAACTGAGAGAGGCGGGTTTATCTGACCATGTTTGGTTACGGTAGGTTTGGATTTCGGTTCGGTTTCTAATACGTATCAGGTGTTTTATATTCTGTGGGAGAATATCGCGACCATCAGGAATTGGATTTGGGTTGGTCGCATATTGACTTGTATCAATCGCAATTTTGACATTTTAGGAATTAGTAATAGGGTGCGAGACAAGTCCGAAAATCAGGATTTTACCCTACATTAGTTTTGACCAATTTACTCAATGCAGAAAATCATAAAGATGTAACAATCATTTTTTTGCGCTCGTTACAAAACCCTTTTGTATGTGTGATCCAGATTTTTGATGGTTTTTTTGTGTTAGGGGGTTTCTTTCTGGAATTTTCTGTTGAGGTCGCATGGATAGAGTTGGTTATTTTTAATAAATTCTTAGAACAATTAGTTGTCTTAGTTAGGGGTTTGACAAATATCCAATTAATTTTTATTGGAAGCTGGACTCAGAGTATAATATGTTATTTTATTAAATTTTCTTATTATGGAGGAAAGAAATCGACCCGTGGCATATCTACGTATACGGTTGATGAGTTACACAATCTTATACTAGATTGAGCAAGTTTAAATATCATCTGTTCACTTTAATTCTGTCCGAAATTAACTTGAGCTGATGATCCTTCTTTAGTTATTTGATTTCTTAAATTTTCTATTAGACTATTTACGCCTCCTCGTGTTTTTTATATTACTGCTGGTGTTGGATATTGTACAGTTTCATCTATTCTATCAAAATTATTTATTCTTTTTTTAATTAAACTTTAGTCATTTTGATCTGTATGGAATACTTTTACTTAGGAAGACGTTGCTGTTAGTGTCAGTCAACAGGTAACTACGTGGTAAGTCCTTAAATGCTATTACGTCCTTACGTTGTTCTCGACCCCTCAGTTTAAGATTTTGGACATATTAAAATCCTGGGATGTTGTCTACAACTTATATTTCTTCCAGGTTGATCACCATCCCTCTTCCCCCCCTATTTGACTTTTGACCTAAACCCTCCAAAAATACCTCTTTTGAAAAAAAAATTGAAAATATTTAAAAGTCAAAGTAGGTCTAAATGTACATCGTATCTTAAAGACGAAGGATGAAGTTACTGATATATAATACACACTCTTATTGCCGCGACACCTGATGTCACATTTCGATGGGGCGTTTGCGATCCATTGGGCCAATACGTTAATAAAATCCGTCACGGAACACAATTTTTCGCGACATTTTCTCATTTGATATTGTTCTTTGCTGTGATATAGACGTATGTTATTGACAGTGCGTAGTTTTCACAAATTATTTTGATTTTTTCGACTTTCTGTTACATTATTCTCAATTATATAAGTATTTGTAAACACAAAGAACCAAATAATATTTCAAATGTACGTATATGTTATTATACCGAATTTATACCAGTATTTTGTAGCGTAAAGTGGCGTCAAAAGACATTAACAATGGCTGAAATTAGGGTCAATCTTGATCAGACCAACGAGAAAGATGATGTTGCGACTGACTTGAGACCGTCTAAAGACGTAAATGTTGTATATATTCCCCTGGAAGTGGACGAAATGAGTGATAATGAGCACATTGATGATGAAATCATTGACCGCCACGCTTCACTTAATTTAGACATTGCTGATACTGTAGAGATCGAATATTAGAACTTGAGTCAGAAGAGTTCCTGGCCAAACGATTTAAGACTCTGCATGAATACGAAGCTGCCAACTGGGGAAGCCGAGAACTCCAGTTTTCCAAAGTACCAATCAACCAAAACCAGAGCAAAAGCTGATTCGGTTTACAAATTGAGTGAAAAATCGCCGATTGAATTCTTCCCGTTGTTCCTCGATTAGGATACCCTGGATATGATAGTTGATCAGTGTTACGTTTTCGCAAATCAACATAATGTTCAATTTGCTCTCAAAGAGCATTAACTGAAACGTTTTTTTGGCATGTTATTACTCTCTTCTTCAATAGAAACCTTATTGGTTCAATTCAACGGATGTTGGAATTCCAATTGTCAAGCAAACAATGTCACGTTCCAGATTCGAGTCAATTAAGCGATTTTTCAATTTGGCAAATAATAAGCGTCTGGATCGTAATGATAAATTTACAAAGCTGCGACCATTTATTGATGCAGTCAATAAACGTTTTATGCAGTTTGGAATCTTCTCGCATAATCTCTCTATCGACGAACAAATGATTCTATACTGTGGATCTGTAGTTGATCTCAAATGGATCATCAACGAACGTGTTTGACGTCGCACATCCAAGCCGCATTATTCAGGCCTTCAATGTCTTTGGCTGCCGGATTCGGAAGATTTCGCAGGACTCTGATTTATTCAATTTTCAGCAACAAGTGGCCTCGTCTAACGTTCTTTCTGTAGCTCGTAGAATTACTTCTTCGGAGACCAGCTAGTCTGTTTGCGAGACAGAATTATCGGTTCAAAACAATCCTGTTCGATGTTTACCTAGTGCAGAACAGCGTGAAATCAGATTCTTCTTTATTCTAAGTTAAGGTTCTAAGTGATGAAGTCCCTCTCGTTGACTTCTTAGCGTGGGAGATTTTTAAGGCAGAAGTCATACACCAGAAATCCTCTTCGTGTAGTGCTGTTTCTGGAGGTGTCACCCTAAATCAATTTTCCGTTAGTAAAAGTTTGTCCGTTCAGAGTGCCAATGACAACAGAAATGATTTCTTTTGCAAAATAAATTGTCTAGTCTAGTCTAAGTATATAAAGAATAGGTGTTGGAACTGCAAGAATTGCAAACACCACTATTCTCAAAAAAAGAGCATCATTGGTCTAAGACAATACTGGTCAATGTTTACTCAATGTCAAAAAAGAACGTGAAATCAGATTCTCCTTTATTCCAAGTAAAGGTTCTAAGCGATGAAGTCCCTCTCATTGACTTTTCAGCTTTGGAGATTTTTAAGCGAGAAGTCGTACACTAACAAACTTCTTCTTGTACTGCTGCTTCTGTAGGTATCACCCTAGAGCAATCCTCCATTACTAAAGATTCATCCGTGCCAAGGACAACAGAAAAGATTTCTTTTGCAGAAAGGATGGTCCAGAGAAGTCTAGGTATATGAAGAGTAGGTGTTGCAATTGCAGGACTTGTAGACACCGCTTTTTCCAGTGCAGGAAACCATGAAGACGGTTCTGTTATAAATGTGACGGAAAAAGTGTTTCAAGGAGTCTACTTTAGCCTTGACGCCATTCCCTTTTGCTAACGATTTAGTTAGGTTTGTAAAGATTGGAGGAAGACGGAGTTTAGGTCCTTCCGTGCAGGTCAACTATCTGTGCAAAAGTGTATCAAATGAAGTGGTGCCAGAGAACTAAATCCGTAAATATTGCCTCATTTTCTAGTCAACCTCCTTGAAGAACTAAATCTTCATCATCTCCATCACTGACAATCGTACACGCCAACAACACTTTACAAACAACTTAAATTTAGACCTTATACCAAAATAGCAGATTTCTTCCTTGAGTGTAATGCTGTTTCTAAACAGATAGCAGTCTTAGCTTTCGAACTTTTCAACTCTTTGGTGGGCTCGTTATTTTTAGTTCCAGACCTCACAGGAGGAATGCCTGTGGTTGATTGCCGTCATTAGGAGATAGAATGGACAACGGAGCGGCCATATCTGTAGAAATTGTCATCCTATTCTGCTTTCCGTTTCGAGTTCTTATAGGTTTCGTCTTTGTGTGGTAGGTACGGTGACGGAGCGGCCACTTTTACAACCTCTCCATGGTTTTCATTAATTCTTATCACAGACCTTCGTCAATGGGCGATTGGTTGGGTGACAAAGTGGCAACCTCTGCCAAATGTTGTCGTCTTGTTCTGCATTAATTTCTGTCCTTACGGGCTTGGTCATAGGTAGCAAATTAAAGGTTCTTGCAGTTATGTAGTCAGGGTTAATTGTTGTCTGCACTTATCTCTTAAATTGAATTTCGTCTTTCTTTAGTATGTTCTCTATTAGAGAATTGACAAACCCTGTCCTGTTTTTGTTGCTTTGTTTGTTTTTTACGGCTAATTTAAGTTGGATTAACTCATAGGTTTAGTGATCTGATTCGAGTGAAAGCTCCTGTAAGAGTGTTTGTTTAACAAGATGTGTTGAGTACGAGTATTAGTTTCCTTTTGTTGCTTCTAGCGTGGGCAGTGGTTGCTCGTCAGGAGATTCTAAATTCAGCGTGAGGCTGAATGAATAGTTTGTTTGTGGTTACTGCTGATTCTAACAGTGTTACTCATCGGTACGCTTCAGATAAGCGTCATTTGCCATGTGAAGTTGTGAGTTGTTTCATTGTACGTTCGTTTCAGGGTTTTAGAACTTTACCAGTTGACTAATTGATTTCAGATACTTTTCTGAGTTTGTGGTTTCATTTTTTTTCGTTTTGGCATAGTCAGATGTAGGTAATAGTTTAGTAATAATCGCTAGTTGGTGAACTTTAGCGCCTTTTTGTCGTTATTCCTTTGATGCATATTTTTTTGCAGTTTTGTGAGCTGTGTTTGGTTTGATGTACTTTACTTAATTTGGTTGATATACCTCTTATGTAGTTTGCTTCTAGGCCCTTGAGCTGTGAGATGATTTGGAAATTGTTATTCGCTTAGCTTTTGATCTTCGTCTCCCGATCTCGATTTTTTTTTATCGGTTTTTTTGGTAAAGCAGGAAGATAGATGTAACGATCACTTTTTCTGCACTCGTTACAAAGTACTGTTTGCTACCCCCTTCGTATTTAACGCTCTGGGCCAAACATTTTTATTGAAACGTATGCAAAACTTAAGCATATGAGAACCGTATCAAAGACAAACTTGGACTAGCCAATACTACGTAACAATGCCTGGCAGTCTCCAAATACAGAGCCTTAATCCAATTCGATTTCCGGTACTCAAGTATTCTGATATTTTTAGATTCCTTATTCTTATTTCACATTTTTAGAAACGTTGACTACAGCAACGCGAATTTGAATGCTCCATGTCATTATGTTTTAAGTTTAAATATCAGTGTTTCTTAAACGAAGCCAAATCGAGAAGGTGTTATTCAAAGAAAATGTCTGTCCCACAAGTTTGTCGGTGTTGTTTCAATACACTCTATGCATTTAATATAATTTAAGTAATTATAGTCTAAATTTATAAATATCAGAATTTACTGAAGTGTTCTAAATGAGTTTACTTTCGACTTAAAAACAAAAATGTTTTGCTGCGGGGTATTAAAAATTTTAAGAGAACTATTTCTAAAAGCCGGTTGTGCAAATCAAATTCAAATTTTAATCAAAGTTCAACTGTATAGAAACAATTGATACAACAATCGTTTCCATATAGTTGAACCTCAATTAGAATTTGAACTTAGTGGTTCGATTACTAACCAGTAATCCAAAGTCCAACGACATTAAATTTGGCTCATTACTAACTTGCAATATTAAAAGTACATTGTTAAGGCAAATAATGGAAAAAATTTTCAGATATGAATAGACTTGTGCTTGTACTTTAAAATTAGTAAACCTTTACAAAGAATCGTTACGTTTTATGAGGTGGTTAGTAAAATTATTACCTAATTTACCAACACCTGGAGCCTATTGCACCAAACCACTTCGCAACTTTTTACTTGCTTGCGTTACTCGATACCCAAATTACAAATGCAAATAAAAAATGCAAAATGAAAAGTTACAAAGTAGTTTGATGTAACAGAACCCTTTCTACGATATCTTAGTTTTTCTAAAATTTGCCGATAGCGGATAAAAATATTTTCAGAGAAGGCTAAGCCGGCTCTCGTCCCCTCCAAGGTACAGGCCTCTTTTACTATAGAATGAATTACATATAAGAGATTGAAAATAACGAAGAAGTAGTAATCAAATTTGTGCAATTTAGTCGAATCTCAACAAAAGAACTTTGCTTTCCAATAGTAGGAACTGTTGAATTTTTTTGAAACGTTTTGCTTTACTTCTACTAACTTGCAGAATGTTAAAACAAAGAATGTTTTGGAATCCTATGACCAGGATTGCACAAATTGCAAACATGATATAAACCATAGCATTTCTAAATTTTCATACAGGTGCCTATCCTAATTACACTATATCAAATAATTAGTTATTAATTAGATTAAAATGAAAACTCTCCAGGGCATTTGACCAGAAACAAATAATTTTCTAACACTTTCTTCAAAATGTATTAAGAATGGTCAAGAGGCCTCTATGACAAACATTTAGGTTACGTTTATCTGTCCAATATGCTAGTTTATAATGTAAATGTGGTGAACATTTAAATATTATGATTTTATGATACAAAGTAGCGGCGTGAAGACATCGGCGATCAAACCAGTCAATATCATAATGGGTCATGCCGAACTGCCCACAATTCGAAACAAGTTTCATAATACATAAGTCAATTTTTGATTCAGTCACAGCTTTCAAGTCTTATTCAGAACGCTTGTTCACTATGACGATAAAGTCAGCAAATACAACTTACAGTCTAATCAACGGACACGCACCAACCAATATCACCAGCAGGAAAGAACCCGAGAAAGGGAATGCATTCTTGGGCCAAACAGACAACATTATGCAAACAATTCCAAGAAACTGCGTCAAAATTCTCATGGGCGATTTTAACGCGCAAATTAGCAAAGAAAAGTAGTTTAGATACTGGATAGGTAAATGATCAAAGCATAAGCAGACTAACCGTAATGGAATGCGACTCGCCGAACTATACAAAGGTTATCACCTGTTTTTTTAAATCGACATTCTTTAAAAAAAGGTCTTCTAAAACCAAGACTTGGATTGCATCCAACCACTATTGGGTGAGTTCCAGCTGGACCACGTAATGATTTCTGATAGTAATACATCAGGAATTATTGAACTTAAAGTTTTCAAAGACAAGACCTAGATTCTAATCATTGCCCAACAGAATTTTCCTCACACATTATTCCAGAAAAGAAACACAATTTAAAATAAAAGCTTCACAATGCAAATACTACATAAAAAATATCAAGCAGTTCATAAGAAAAACAGAAAAATTAAATCCACAAAAGCAGCAGAAAATACAGCATTACGAATCAGAACGCGTAAACATGCCTAGTGAACAGACAAATGTGATCAGCTCATACAACTCAGAGAACAAAAGTGGAAGAATTAGTTGCGTAATAAAAATCAAAAGACCTTGCAAGAATTCAAAGAAACCAAAAAAACAGTTACAAAATCGATAGGGAAAGTAGACAAACACAATGATGATATATTGCAAGAAATAGAAGATGACAACAAGAAAAAGAAATTCACGAAACTACTACAGAACATTCAAACAAATAATGACTAAATACTCCCCACCGTCACTAGAGGTCAGAGACGAAGATGGATAAATTGCCCACAACAACAGTAAAAAATGTGAAATCCTTGCCAAATACTTTTGCAAATTGCTTAACTGTAAAAAGCCACAAGATAACGTCTCCATCAACTCCAGTCGGCGACACCCAGATTCAAAACCACTAAGTATACAGGAAATCAAGAATAATATCAAAAATAATAAAGCATCGGGAAAAGACCAGATCACCGCAGAACTCTGAAAAGATGCAGGAGAAAGCCTCATTGTAAAACTCAAACAGATTCTGGATGAATCTGGAAAACTGGAAAAATCCCCGGGGACTGCAAAACGGCGATCATACACCCATTACATATAAAAGGAAATAAGACAGATCCAAGCAACTATCGCAGAATTTCCTTTTTTTAGTAACGTACAAAATTCTATCCAAAACCCTCTTCAACCGTTCGGCACCCCAACTGGATTCACAAGTCGGCGAATACCAAAATGGATTCAAAAAAGGACGATCCTGCATACAACAAATTATAAACCTGAAAAATTTGATGAAACAAAAGTTATGTCATCACATTTGTTAATTAAAAAAAAAAGCTTATGATTGCATTGACCAAGAATCCCTTTTTCAAATACTAACGGAATTTGGATTAGACCAAAAGACAACAAACTTAAACAAAGAAACACTTACGAAGACAACGTTAAAAGTGAAATTTACGGGAAAACCAAGTAAAGAGTTTAAAATAGGCACGGAAGTATGACAAAGTGCCGGATCATCTCTGGTACTCTTTAATTGCGTCCTTGAAAAAATTGTAAAGGATGTTCCTTATGTGGAACATTCGTCATTGAGTTTGATCTGCTTTGTTCCCAATGTGGAACATTTGTCACTTGTTTCTGATTTGCCTTCTTTTGATCTTTTAGACTAGAATTCGATATGATGAGGTCAAGAAGGGGTAAAATACCTAGCGATAGTGAAGCTGAAAATCTGAATGACTCAGATGATGATTTTGTTGTCTCACATGATGATTTATTGACTGATACATCATCCGAGAGTACAGTCAAATCTGATGATGACGAATATTCGTCTGCACCCCATCCTTCTAATCAGAAGCGACAGCCCAAGATAAAAAAAGTCTACAAATGGATTCAAGTACCAGCTGGCCAAAATCTATTACCCACACCTGAATTCAACCCACCACCACGAGTAGTAGAGGAAGTGGGAAGACTCATACACTATTTCAAATTATTCTTTACTGATGAATTATTACAGCATATCACTAAACAAACTAATTTATATGCAACTCAGCTTGATGCAAACGAACCCTTCACGCTAACACATCAAGAACTAGAAGTTATCTTAGGTACTGTGATATATACGTCAGTACTTGGTCTTTCACGAAGTGGACTTTTTTGGAAACATAAATACAGAATTCCACAAGTGGCTGATGCCATGAGAAGAAGACGTTGGAAAATAATAAAGAGTCACTTACACTTCAACGACAAGAGCAACCTTCCAACGGATAGAATTGATCCCAACTATGATAAGCTCTTCAAAATCAGACCAGTATTGGACCACTTGCTCCACATATTTCAGAATAAAGAAAAACACCAGAAACTATGAACTGATCATTCCTTACAAAGGAAATAGAACAACCCTAAGAAACCAAACAAATGGGGTTACAAAGTGTTTGTTCTTGCGACGGCAAAGGGTTAGTGCACAACTTCGAGCTGTATACAGGTAAACTTCATCCTGCTCTAGGAAAAAAAGATACTGACGCTAGCGGAAATATTGTGCTGCGTTTAGCATCCATTATACCAACCCATCAGAATCATTTACCCTATTTTGACAATTGGTTTGTGTCACTAAAGCTTATGACAGTTCTGCATAAAAATGACATAGGTACTTTGGGTACAGTTAGAAAAGATCGTCTTCTAGGTTTTCAACTTACCACTGACAAAGCTCTGGAAAAACGTGGTTGAAGAACACACTAAGCTATGAAGCAACTGTTGACAATGTTACCATACGCATTCTACAATGGTTTGACAACAAAAGTGTTCTTGTGGCTAGCACATTTTGTGGAGCTGTGCCAATAGATGTGGTTGAAAGATTTGGTACAAAAAAATACCAGAATTGCAGTAAGCCGTCCAAATATGATCAGGCAGTAGAATATGGACCTACTTGATGGGCTTTTGTTGTACTATAGAATTTTTTTGTGGTCTCAAAAGTGGTACCTTAAACTTTTTTTCCACTTTATGGACCTTACAGCTTGGATATGATAGCGCGCAGATGTGAGTGAAATAGGACTCGCTAACAAACGTATTTTGGATTTGCTGGAACTTTGATGTGAAGTAGCTGTAGCACTTTGTCTGATGCGGAAAAAAGTTGAATCTAGAAAAAGGGGAGAGCCTAGCCCAGCATCGGTGGAAAGGAAATATATGGCAAAAAAAGAAAAGGTCTCACCAAGCCTATTTCTCAATTTAATGTCAGAACCGACAAAGTTATTTTCTAGAAAATAAATTAAAAAAATTTTTTTCTGTAACATTGGATATTTTCATCAGCACCCTACCCTTTTTCCGCAGAAAAGATTCTTTTAGTTAATTTTTTTAATTACGGACATTAAGAGGATAAACTGTTATATTGAAATCTATTATCTAGATGCCTTCTTTTTTTAGATTTTATAGCTGAAATAGTCCAATTTGGCAGTTGCTTATAAAGTTTAGTGTGCTGAATTTCTTGAAGCTTTTCTAACCATTAATTTGGTTTGTTAGTAATTATCAGGTCCAATAAGAGCAGCTTAGTAAGACCTACACGAGTTGGTCTATTTATTAATTGATCCAGGTTCTATCTGTCTAAAGTAGACTTAAAATGCAAAGTTGCAGGACTATCGCAATTCAACAAATTCACCTTAAAGTGTCTCGTATACAAATTATTTTTTTTATATCGAGTCAGCGTATATGATATAACGTACATTGTGTTTCATTGTGGAAACCTAAAGTTTTCCCTCTCCAACAAGGTCAGCGTTCCCCCTCCGGGGTGGGGAAAAGGACGGAAATCAGTTTTCATCGATTTATCTAGTTAGATGTTCTACCACAAATGTTGGAAACATATTTTTGTCAAATTTGCGCTTTTCCGAGAAATGACTGTCTAAAATTAAGCTAAGTTGCGCCACATCCAAAACTCAGTTTGGCCTTTAATCAATTAAGGGAAAGTTTAGATCACATTAGAAGCAGTTTTTCTCAAAAAGTCCCGTTTTGCTTTTCCTGCTATGCCCTTTCCAAACATTGAAATTGGGGGTTCTTTGTAATTCTTTTGTCACTTAGAACCAGTTAGAGTTCTTTAACAAACATGTTTTTAAATTTTATTTAAAAAAATGCGGGACATTTGTAAATAGGTAGTCGCAGCATTTGTTGTATATTGTTTAGACTATAGGCTAAAAGTAAAACTCTAATTTCGATTTGTTTTTCTATATTTGCGTAAATAAAATTGGTTACCAACGAGATTTGACAAAAAAATTCTTTTTGAGTATACACAAATGCTGAAATATCTAGGGCAAATTTTTTATTTAAAACTTTGTTGTTATTGTCCTGTAGCCAAGGCTTTAGGTCACTGTTCCCTGGATTATCGTGACTTCAACTAGTATGGTCATTTCGCTGCCAACTAGAATTTAGTCAAATTCAAGGTATTTCAACTCAGTAGATATTTCTAACGTGCAACTCATTGTAGTTGTCGAATTTTGTCGACAACAAATTTTGTTATCCAAATATAGAAGACGAAATCGGAATTAACATTTTGTTTTTAGCGAATGGTTTAAGGAATATACAATGCTCGTTGTATAGGCCAAGAAAATTAAAGTTTTGCTTTCCAAAACTGGGTGGAGTTCTGAAAATTTTTTTAACCACTCAAGTAGGCCTCTGATATGAATAATCCGAGTCTGTCGCAATTTCCAAGTGGAGCTTCGGCTGTGATGTTAAAAGAACCTCGAAATGTTCAAACTTTTTTCGATCTTTCTTGCATTTCTCCAAAACTAAGCGTTTAATCAGAAAGTTCACCATTACCAAAATTGTAGAGCATTAAAGTCTGCGTGGATTTGGTACCAACACTTTGATTCGATCAAGTGGTCTTGTAGAAAAGCTACTTCAGCAAAGACCAATGTTTCACACTTTTCGAAAGACGCTAGTTTCGTTTTCAAAAAACATGCAATATCTATAAATCGACTAATTTAACGCAAAAGTCTATAGAATTAAAATTGTAGAGCATCAAGTCAGAGTGGTGTTCTTAGCAGCTTGCTTAACGTTGAAATGCTCAGCTTCAAGTCGTGAAATCCATAAAGAAATAAAGCGCTGTCTTTTTGTTCATTCGAAAGAAA
>VTPC01001488.1:17188-86554 GCA_011009095.1 Ignelater luminosus
TGGGGAAAAAGGATTTCAACAATCCAATGGAGTTTTGGCATGTTTTTCTACAGTTTGTAGTAAGATGAGTAACAATGTTGTGCTTTCTTCTGCGGACGTTCTGACGGGGAGCGCAAGAATGTCAAATAGTGCTTTTATCCCTACCGAGCAAACAGTTTTCTGGATCGTCGTTCTCAATATCGTCTACTACTTCT
Source organism: Ignelater luminosus (assembly GCA_011009095.1). Lineage (NCBI taxonomy): Eukaryota > Metazoa > Arthropoda > Insecta > Coleoptera > Elateridae > Ignelater > Ignelater luminosus. The sequence goes on from VTPC01001488.1 coordinate 17,383, forward strand.
GATTGTTCTGAATTTGTCGAACGATCACATGTTTGCTTTCAGCATCACTTTCTTCAGAATCAAGGCAGTTTCTGAAAACGCAATGCAAACACTCGCTATGTGATAATAGTCTCTCACGGTTTGGACTTTTTTACAAAACTTTTCTCAAACAAGGATAAAATAACACTGGGAGCATTTTGTCTGCACTTAAACAATAAATGGAAACTCAGCTAGACGAAACCAGGAATCCCCCAGCATACCCACTTCCGAATAATGATCGTTTTTTTTCAAACATGAGAGAACATCTCACGGTGCGAGTTCTCTCGGGTTAAGGAATGCATTTTGGCCTTTTCTATAACGCGTTACAATTTAGCGCATTTACTAGAAAGCTCTAGTAATGACTTTGGTAAAAAATGTTTACTACCGTTGCCTTACCTTCAAAACCTTCTAAAGGCTACTGCAAATCTTTTATTACTATCGTTAACGTTTTAACACAACAACCATCTTTGGGTTTTTTCTGATATACTTCAACTAACATGGAAGGATTAACTTATGCACTGCAGTAGAATTTTGTAAAACTGTCGCTTTTGTAGAAACTTTTTGTTAAAGTCTGGAGGTAATTTTGATACATCTGATGGTGAAAAGATGAGACACGTCGTGCTTAAAAATGAGACAGTAGCATAACCTAACAATCAGAAGGTGAAGTCGTTTCTGTGAAAACGCAGTCCACGTGAGTCACATACATACATACAATGTCACGTGTATATGTCACAGGGATATGATAAAAACAGGGATTTGATCAAATCTCTAAAAGAGTTGATTCATTCACGGGAGATGTTAAAATGACAACTTCCCTAAACAAATCCAGTAATTTGATCAAATTTCTAAACAGATTTAGTGAAATGACAAAAATAACGACCACAGAAAGCTGAATTTTGTCGCGTGATCCTCATAATGTAATAGCCATTTATAATTTCTGTCTGGAATTGACTGCAAGTCATCTAAATCGAATTGACCAGATGGTAGAAGTAGCTGGACGCAATTGGGCAAATGACGATTGCTTTTGTTGGAAATTTCTTTTTAGATTGACATACCATGCACAATTTCAAAAACTCCAGTACAATCAAAATGAGGATTAAGTATCTGGGTTTCAAATTATATAGCATTTTATCTCTGCCTCCGTGACCTGATGGGATTCCCGAAGTATGTAATTATATTCTTTCGTAGGCACTATTTTCACAACTGACAGTCGAACTTTCTCTTCAAAACCAAAGACTTTTTAGTACCTACCTCTATCAGATCGTTTTTTCCGTAATAGTACTGTTTGTTTGTCCATTGACGATTTAGTATTGGTGCTCATTTAAATTGTTCAATGGCTGTGATAGCTTCTTCTATCTTTTCGCGAGTCAATAACGGTTCTTCTTTAGCATGCCGTCCGTCTAAAAACATCCTGATACTTTAATTGAACTGTTCTTCATGCACAAATCCGGTCTGATACTGATTTTGTCCTGTATCCAAAGCCATCTTTTGATGTGCCTACACTTGGCGAACGGAGAGATTGCGAAAAAATTAATGAAAACGCGCGAGACCTTCCTCACGTAATGTTGCGGTGGAGCAGAGGGGTGTGGTAACAAGCGCGACGCAGTGCTGTGCAAGTACTGACAATTTCTTTTGCCATTTTACTAACTCTGTTTAGGGATTTGATCAAATTACTGGATTGGTTTAGGGAAATGACCATATCGAGTTGTCATTTTAACATCGCCCGTGAATTGATCAACTTTTTTAGGGATTTGATCAAATCCCTGCGACATATGTATATATGTACCAAAACTAGAAAAGTATATAGAGGAACAGTTAAAGACAGTTATTGCTTTAACTAAAAAACAAAAACTAACTATTCGTGACGCAGCAGAAAGATTCAAAATAGATAAATCTAAACTTAGTCGTAGTGTCCAAGGCGTGAATAATGCGAAACGTGGAAGAAAGACCATTTTAACTGAAAGTCAGTAGAAAGATTTGACAGAAAAACTTGTTATAATTGCTGAATGGGGTTTCGCCCTTACCAAGTGTTACCAGAGCACTCATGCAAGATCCGTTGGACAAAGGCTGGACCAACCACAGCCCTTGGAGAAGAAACGGCTGTCACTTAAATACAACGAACGGAATGGGAAACGCTTTCTTGCATCTCGATCTTCACAGCAATAAGACCTTTCTTATCTACGCTCCCACGCATTCAAGCTGAATCATGCCTATACCTTCTCTTATTAAGCAAGACCACATGTTTTCTTGTTCCTTACCTAACCTAACAATATAGCAGCCGCTAATCAACTGGTAGTTAACTAGTAGCACAAGGATGAGGTGAAATTAACAGTGAAAACTTAAGGTGAAGAAAATAACATACCAAACAATTTTCAAAACCAAATTTCAAAAAATAAAGGGTTTAAAGCATTCTACAAACGTAATTATATAAGTCAAAAGAAAATGGAACAACTGGAGAAGTGTAGAAAAAACGCCATTAGCGCTCCGTTTTTGATCTATGACTTCTACAATATTTTAAAGTCAACCACTAAAGATTTGGAGTTAGAACACAAAGCCTTTCTATATCTATAACTTAGACGAAACAAGCTTTTTGTGTGATCCTACGACAATTAAGGGTGTGGCACAAGTTGGTCAAAAGTTCACAGAAGCATTGAAGTCTCAGGAAAAGAAAATATTACAGTAATGACTTACATTTCGGCATCCGGTTTACTAAGGCTTCCATTGATTATATTTCAAGGACAGAATGGAAGGGAAAAAGTGATAGTGATGTCGAAAAAGGATAGATGATAGTGTCAATATTTAATAGCTATTTTGAGAAATTTTGCCAGGCCGTTCAAAAAAAGACCGTTATTAGTAATACTAGACGAGCTCGTAAGTCATTCAAACAGGGCAACAATTAAATTAGCTATTCAACAAAATATTGACCCTGCCCATACAACTGATCTGGATAAATGTTGTTTTGGCCCTCTAAAATTAAAATGGCACGTAAAGTTAATTGAGTGGCAACGTACGAATCAAAGAAGATTAACTAAATTTGAATTTGCTGATTTATTGTTAGAAATGTAGAACGAAAACGTTGTTTCTTTATTTTTTCATACTAGCATTTATCCATGTGACAGAAGTAAATACCCAAAAGACACCACGGAGCCCTGAAAAACTAATAAAATATCAAGAAAATTCTCAAACTATACTGTTTCTGCGGAGTATTCACAGTAACTCCCGTGAAGAAAAAATGTAATAAGGAATCAACTGCAGTTGTAGGCTTATCTACGACCCCAGATAAGATCAAGTGGAAGAAGATTCCAATAAAGAAAATACAAGGTTTGGACAGATACTATTAGAAAAGATCGGTAAATAAGCACCGTCTAAATTAATAATAAAACTAAGGTAATTACTAACACAGAATTTATAAACTTGATTAAGCAGAACAAAGAAGGTAAGACATCAAAGAAGATCTTGCAGCAGAAAAAGAAACGTGATAGTGACAGCGGCAGTAAGATGTCAACAAACTATAATGACTATACCGACGTAGAAGACCTGACTCTGGAAGATATTATCCAAAAAGAAGTTGAAGAAAAAATGGAATTCAGTATCAGTAGATGGTAAATTTTATGACGTTAGTTTTTTACGGAGGCGTAGGCACAATAAATTTGTCTTTCCTGATGTACGTACTAATTCATTTGTCAATCTAGATGATATAATGTTTAAACTTTCTGCTCCAGTATTAACTGGAAGAACAAAAAGGAGTACCAGGCATTACTCTTTTTCAATTAATTTTACTACTTATGAAGATCGATGAGAAAAGCTAGTTTTATAAACCTTGATCTAGCTGTGATATATGAATGTTGTTTTTCTGTTCTGCTTGACATTTTGTATTTAACATTTGAGAAGTTTCAGAATTAGTACTTTCAATATCAAACACAAGCCGTGCCTAATCTTAACATAACTAACTAATAAGGTCTAAGAGGCTCAAGCCTATGCTAAAGACTTCGTAGTAATCACAATTTCAAGAAGCAAATATGACTAGAGTATCTCTGATTTCATGCAGAAAGCCCTAAACCTGCTACAAACAGTGTGTCAATTAAAAGAAAAGTCATCAGACCATTTACTAGTAGAAGAAGGTTAACATTCCAAGAAGTTCATATCGTAGATGGTGTGCACTAAATGAGAAGTCCAACTGAAACTCCTCACTTTAAAAAAAATACGGAAAAAGCCCCAATGGAATTATTGATAAGCCGTAGACTTTCCGCCAAACATTGGAAACTCAAACTTAGCATGATCTTCCATCTGGATTTATTCAGTAATAGTCAGAGCAGACAGACAGATACTTGCCTGCCTTGGACAGGGAGACGACACTACTTAATAATTATGCTCTCCCTGTACCTTCAAATAAGGCAGGAAGCGGTTTTCAATGCTTTCAAATTGGAGATAGATAAAATCTTCCAACTACAGAAAACACTTGGCCATTTAGAGAGATTGAAATAGGATGAATGGACAAACTCGTCTGCAAAGTACCAATCAGATTCCATTGTGATGAACGCTTGAAAGAATTATTTATTCCGTTACGAGCAAGCCAGATTACCATGATAGATTTAAAACGAAAGAGGACGTTGGTGCCATTATCTGTGAATCAACTTAAGTGCTAGTTATGCATAGCCATAGCTCTGTTGCATCTTCAGAGGGATACTTACGCTATTGAACAAAATCTCCGGTTTTACCAGCGTAGTCAGGCATCTTTAAATTCTCTGAGTTGGTATATCTGTGAGCTGAAACTAAATGGAGTGGCTCTTTTATAGGTACGAGTATCAGACCATGAGGGCATTGACGCTGTAGCTAGAGATGCTGCATGGTCGTTTTTTATCGAGCCTGAACCTTTTTGAAGGCTTCCCTCCAGCAGAAGAATGAAGTACCCATACCGAACTAATACCCCCAAAAAAAAGACGAGCAAGAAAACAGTATTACGTCGCCTCAATGAGGCAGAACTAAAAACATCAGAGCTTATACTGTGTAATTGTATAGTAATTACGCGACTAAGGCTAAGTCATCTTTAACTCCTGATGACGTTAAAGAATTAATGTTTAGGCCTAAACAGTCTAATATTAATTTTATCTAATCGGCGTAGTTTTCGAAAATGGTCATGATTGATCTTTTTAATCTTTTGAGATAGTTTAACATTTTGAACTAGCATTTATTCTTTAGTTATCAAGCTAAACCAAACCCAAAAGTTTGGACATGTGCGGGGTGATAATTTCTTTTTTAAAAAGTAAAATTTAAATGAATTTTAGTTATCAGACTGACTGATGATAAAAACACCTCATTTGGCAAGCTTTTGTGACAATAACGTTATTTCTGTTGAACTATTCAAACTTTCTAGTTGTACACATAAGAATATTGTCTTTAGTTCGTGTAAGATTAAACTCAAGTTAGATAGAAATAGAACAATCGTTTTAAGACTGCTTCTCTTAAAAGTGTCTTGACTAAATTACTGAAAAATGAATTATGGGCTAATTAGTCGATTGCTATTTCTTTTCTTTGAGTTTTCATTTATTTATGCAAATAACGATTTTAATACCTTTTTTTCTTTTTCAGGTAAGCTGTTCAGAATACAACACTACGTAAGTACGTAATGCCAAAGGCATACACTAGCATAAACCATTAAAGTCTACCCCAGTTAGTAAACAAACGTATTTGATATCCTTGAGGATTAGGTACTTATACCCTAGCAGTTGTCTAAAATAATAAATTACTTAAACTCGAAGCAATAATTTAAAAACCAGACACTGAGATTGTCAGGGGAAAATATGCTGAAAATGGAATTCTTCCATGAAGGTTCGATCAAAAACTAATTTCACAGCTGTTAATGAGAAAACTGATTAAGTACACAATATAATTTTCATTATTATTGTCTTATACGTGTCTTACTTCAATTTTCTAGATCTTAGAGAAAAAAGAACTAAAAATCCCTAACTGGTTCACAACGTCTATTAAATTTCCTTTTAAAGCTGAAACAAAATTTAATTAATGAAAGTTTTCAGCGTCTAATTTTTAATCTTGTACACATCCGTTATAAATATGATGTGCTAAACAAAACAGCTTTTAATATAAAATTACATTAATGCACGTAACGACGCGACGAGATGATTTTAAAAATATTAAAGCTTAAATCACATTATTAACTACAGAAAATGTTTAGATTCAGTTGGAAACTAAAATAAAACAAAAACAAAGCGATGAAATTTTATATTTATTATTTTTACCAATAAAAATATACAAGTCTATTCCAGTATCGATGTATTTTCTCAACATGTGGCGAAAAACCTTTTATTTAAAATCATATTTATCTTCATATTTTATAAAAGTTTGTTATACAAAATACAAAAAAGTTTGTTCGATACCTTTTGTAAAATTTGATTGTATTTCAGATATTTGTATGTAAATGTTACATATTAGAAAATAAAGCTCGAGAGAGGTTTTCAGTGGAGCTGAAACGAAAGATAAAAGCTTTCGCTTGTGTTATAACGGAATGAAGAGTAGTTAGTAGAGGTATCTATCAGAAAATATACGCCGCTACGCTTTTAAAGTGAAATCGTCCAAAAAAAGTTTTTATCTAAAACCGTTCAGTTTGATTGAAGTTTTTCTTTTTTATAAATATCGAGCGGTCTTACTCCTATTAACATCGAGCATTTAATGACTCCCGTTTTCGTTTTTCTTATACTAACTTAAAAGAAACTTTCCAAGCGTGTTCATGAATTTGAACCTGGAATTTAGACGTTAAGACAGTAAAGGATTACCAGAGGAAGACATAACTTGAACAAAAAATGAAACTAAATGGCGAGAAGTAAACTTTACATTGGTCCCTGAATTTCTACCTCGCGGCTAAGACGCCTCCGTTCTCCTGAAGTCCGCGAGTAAAGCTTCAGCTTTTAACTTTTTTAAGCTCGTCCGAGCGTGGCTTGTTTCTTATGTCTTACTGAAGTCACGCCAACAGTTTTTGTTTTGTCTGGATTTGTGCTACTAATGCGGGTTTGGAATTACTTTGTGTACATGGAGGTTATAATCGGCTTAAAACTACTTGCATCTTAAACACATTCGAACTAGGAACACGCGTCATTGAAATAGACTTATACATGTTTGTTTTACAAAAGCTAATGCTACTTATGCCTTGTATTCGTTTAAGAACTATACGAAGCGAAAATTTCCTAACTAAAATAGCAAATCCAAAAACATTTAAGAGGATTACGTTTGGTATTTAGGTCTTTACTTAACTTGCTAGCAACCTTGAGAGTTTTTTTCTCCATGTAAAGCTTTTGATAAATAACAATAAACAATGAGATAAAAACGAAGCTGTAATAGTTATTATAATGTGATTTATTATTAGAAAAACAAATAAATGGTTTTTACTTTACCAATTAGCAGCGTTTTACGAACTGTTGAGATTACAATTTCTAATCCTAGTTAACAAACACAACAATATTATTGTGTATTAACTGCTACAGTACAGCGACAAAACGTCTAAAATTTCAACTTTGACATAGCATTACAGTGTTTTCTTAAAATAACTCGCAAAATATAAACACAAACAATGATTTTACTTGTCCTTTTAAATTAGAAATGTGATTTGCTTCATTTTTATGTTGTTAGTCTATGAATGCAACCAAGGAAGCAAGACAACAAAATCATTATAATCATTATTTTTCAAGCTAGAAAAACCGATTTTAAGCATATTAACCGTGCAACGGATGTTTTCAATAATTTCTATGTAAATCGATGAACCTTCCAGCTGAGAAGTATGCGGTGTAGAATTCCCATATTCACAGTCATTTTTTAAAAGCAAAGCATAAATCGAGCTTGACGGCTTTGTAACACTACGTTACCCTTGCTACAGTTTCCTCTACATTTTGCGTTGCTTTCTACTGTTATTGACTACCTGGAAACGATTTTCTGTATCGTCTTGTGCAAATGAAGATTTTATACATAATCAAAGAAGATTATGTTAATAAAGTAGTAAAAACACAAAAAGCATTATTTGTTTTCACTTCTACACCCATGGCAAATAAAATTTTCATTAAGTATAAATTTTACTTAAACCTGCAGTAAACTGTATCAGAAACTTTTTAGAAAAATTTTAGAGTAATGGTATGACCTCTTGTACTTACAATGAAGAATTATTTTGGTTCAATATAGACTTTCACTTTAGAAAAAAAAAGTAGTCTAATCACTCGAAAGCACTATAAGATGAGTTGCATTACTTTGAGTTTTTCTCCACATAGTAGTTTGCCTTCAAACTATAGCTAGATTGATCACGTCTTTCAGCTGCTGATTCTCTTTGCTTTTATCTTAAAAGCAAGTATGCAAAGTTATTCCTTCTTTGGTTCTTTATAATGTTATAGTCTTTGCGGATTAGTAGCGCAACTTCCACTACAGAGATATCCTTATCCGTAATAAGATGGTACTTCTTGGATCCAACAGATATTCGATATAATCTTAGTAGTGAATCTAATAAGTCTATTCTGCCAACTTTTTATTATAAAAGGAATAAGTCGCAAGAAGCTACAAACAAATGTATTGACCTATTTGTATCGCTGGTACTGTAAATAATAGTAAATTAATTGTAACTAACAAAACCGAACACAAAAAAATTATAAACTTATAATAGTTCAGGTCTACAATATCCAGAAATAGTTCGGACTAGAAATCTGTTTTCGTGTAATGGTTCTTTAGGGTACCATCAGTTTTGAATTTTGGCATAGGTCTAGAGAACATTAGAAAAAGTATTCCCCAAAAAATCGGTAGGTTTTCTCCCCTTGCTTCCGTTGCTAGACCACCCCAAATATTGAAATTAGGGATTTTTTGTCACTGTTCTCTAACCAGTTAGAGCTTTCCAAAAATTATTTTTTTATTATATTTTTAAAAAAAAGTTGGACCCTTATAGATAGATAGTTACTAGTCCAATAAAATTATGTCCAAAAGTGGGTGGAAGTCTGGATACTATTTTAGTCACTCAAGTAGGTTTCTGACATAAATAATCTCAATTTGCCCCGATTTCCGAGTAGAGCTTCAGCCATGATGTTAGAAAAAACCTTGAAATCTTCAGACTTTTTCCGATTTTTCTCAAACGCCTCCAAAACTAAGCGCCTATAACTAAAAATGTAGAGCATTAAATTTGGTGTCAATTGAATACCAACACGTTGCAATTTGATCAAGTGGCCTTGTAGAAAAGCTACGTCAAAAAATGCCAATTTCTCACACCCCTCCTCCTTCTTCTCGTGTCAAATAAACAAACACTTGGGTTATAATCGGGTTGAAACTCGATCGTTCAAAACCTCTAAAAGGTATGACATCTCACATCACAATGCACGACAAACTCGTTTCTGTAAACGCTGAAATGATTGCTCACAGAATCGCATGCTACAAAACCTCCAATGGAGAGCTTTAGCAATATTTTCAAAATGAGTTTGCCTCCTATCCTCTATCTATGTTTGATGACGTATTTATGCGAAAAAAAAAGGCTGTGTTTTACGAGATGTTTGATGTCCTTAAAGGCCCAATTGATTTAAAAAATGCAGAGTTCGTCGTAAATAGAGGTACGGAAGTACTACAGTGAGGACGTTTTTATAATAATATGCAAGTTCGTTTAATAATAAAATAATACAAAGAAATGTTATTTATTGATGTTTATAAACAGGTTGATAATTGTCAAGGAACTATGTTGTTAAATCTTGTGCGAACTATAAATGATAGCAAATGAATGAATGTCTGTAAATAACTGCGAGCTTTTAAATATCTTTCTACCTGTGTGTTCTCGAGCTTTTGAAGAAAATAATATAATCTTCTCAAATACTATCAACAGACATTTTGTTCAAAGAAAATTGCTGTAGGTCCTCTAAGCGGAATTTAAACAAAAGCAAAATTTTTTGGGAAAATTTATAATGTGAAACACTTAAGGAACTTCAAAGAGATGCGTTTGAAAGGAATTAATTGACAAACGGCAAAAGCTTTTTTTAATGAAAATTTTAGAGTGCAAAACATTCCAAAATATATTCAATAAATTAGCAGGTATAAGTGAGAGCCTTTTACCTTGAATGTTTATTGGGCGCCTGTCACATTTTTAATAATTCAATGATCTACGAATTTCTAGTTTTTAGAAAGTGATCCCACAGAGGATTTCTATTGCATAGAGTAGTATTTCTTCCATAATTACAAAGTATGTAGACTAGTATATCAAGCATTGATACGGCAAAAAGGCCACGATTGTGTTTCGTGGATACCCTGAGCTGAGCCACCAAACAAACTACCCCAAATGTCATGTTTAATGAAGCAATGTCAATAACCATGACAAAAGGATTGTTTCTTTCGAATGAACAAAAAGACAGCGCTTTATTTCTTTATGGATTTCACGACTTGAAGCTGAGCATTTCAACGTTAAGCAAGCTGCTAAGAACACCACTCTGACTTGATGCTCTACAATTTTAATTCTATAGACTTTTGCGTTAAATTAGTCGATTTATAGATATTGCATGTTTTTTGAAAACGAAACTAGCGTCTTTCGAAAAGTGTGAAACATTGGTCTTTGCTGAAGTAGCTTTTCTACAAGATCACTTGATCGAATCAAAGTATTGGTATCAAATCCACGCAGAATTTAATGCTCTACAATTTTGGTAATAGTGAACTTTTTGATTAAACGCTTAGTTTTTAAGAAATGCAAGAAAGATCGAAAAACGTTCGAACATTTCGAGGTTTTTTTAACATCACAGCCGAAGCTCCACTCGGAAATTGCGACAGACTCGGATTATTCATATCAGAGGCCTACTTGAGTGATTAAAACAATTTCCAGAACTCCACCCATTTTTGGAAAGCAAAACTTTAATTTTCTTGGCCTATACAACAAAATGTTAATTCCGATTTCGTCTTCTATATTTGGATAAACAAAATTTGTTGTCGACAAAATTCGACAACTACAATGAGTTGCACGTTAGAAATATCTACTGAGTTGAAAAACCTTGGACTTGACTAAATTCTAGTTGGCAGCGAAATGACCATACTAGCTGAAGTCACGATAATCCAGGGAACCGTGACCTGAAGCCTTGGCCACAAGACAATAACAACAAAGTTCTAAATAAAAAATTTGCCCTAGATATTTCAGCATTTGTGTATACTCAGAAAGAATTTTTTTGTCAAATCTTGTTGGTAACCAATTTTATTTACGCCAATATAGAAAAACAAATCGAAATTAAAGTTTTGCTTTTAGCCTATAGTTTAAACAATATACAACAAATGCTGCGACTACCTATTTACAAATGTCCCGCATCTTTTTAAATAAAATTTAAAAACATGTTTGTTAAAGAACTCTAACTGGTTCTAAGTGACAAAAGAATTACAAAGAAACCCCAATCTCAATGTTTGGAAAGGGCATAGCAGGAAAAGCAAAACCGGACTTTTTGAGAAAAACTTCTTCTAATGTGGTCTAAACTTTCCCTTAATTAATTAAGGGCCAAAACTGAGTTTTGGATATGGCGCAACTTAGCTTAATTTTAGACAGTTATTTCTCGGAAAAGCGCAAATTTGACAAAAATATGTTTCCAACTTTTGTGGTAGAACATCTAACTAGATAAATCGATGAAAACTGATTTCCGTCCTTTTCCCCACCCCGGAGGGGGAACGTTGACCTTGTTGGAGAGGGAAAACTTTAGGTTTGCATAATGAAATACAATGTACGTTATATCATACACGTTGACTCTATATAAAAAAAAATAATTTGTATACGAGACACTTTAAGGTGAATTGGTTGAATTGCGATAGTCCTGCAACTTTGCATTTTAAGTCTACTTTAGACAGATAGAGCCTGGATCAATTAATAAATGGACCAACTCGTGTAGGTCTTACTAAGCTGCTCTTGTTGGACCTGATAATTACTAACAAACCAAATTAATGGTTAGAAAAGCTTCAAGAAATTCAGCACTCTAAACTTTATAAGCAACTGCGAAATTGAACTATTTCAGCTATAAAATCGAAAAAAAAGAAGGCATCTAGATAATAGATTTCAATATAACAGTTTATCCTCTTAATGTCCGTAATTAAAATAATGATGAAAATATCCAATGTTACAGAAAAACATTTCTTCTATTTATTTTCTAGAAAATACGCGTATGTTCCCTAACAGGTACGAGGAACTATTAATGAAAATCATTAAAACAGTTCCTTTCTTTTGTTCTGCGCAAATACACATTAGACTTTCTACAAAAAAAAAGTTCTTTTGTCACAGCCGCGTTTCTTGCAACGCTGCCTTATTTGTTTTTCAATTGCAAAATGTCTAACTTTGTCGGTTCTGACATTAAATTGAGGAATAGGCTTGGTGAGACCTTTTCTTTTTTTGCCATATATTTCCTTTCCACCGATACTAGGCTAGGCTCTCCCCTTTTTCAAGATTCAACTTTTTTCCGCATCAGACAAAGTGCTACAGCTACTTCACATCGAAGTTCCAGCAAATCCAAAATACGTTTGTTAGCGAGTCCTATTTCACTCATATCTGCGCGCTATCGTATCCAAGCTGTAAGGTCCATAAAGTGGAAGAAAAGTTTAAGGTACCACTTTTAAGACCGCAAAAAAATTCTATAGTACGACAAAAGCCCATCAAGTAGGTCCATTCCCCTCAAAAACATATTGTACTGCCTGATCATATTTGGACGGCTTACTACAATTCTGGTATTTTTTTGTACCAAATCTTTCAACCAAATCTATTGGCACAGCTAAACAAAATGTGCTAGCCACAAGAACACTTTTGTTGTCAAACCATTGTAGAACGCGTATGGTAACATTGTCAACAGTTGCTTCATAGCTTAGTGTGTTCCTCAACCACGTTTTTCCAGAGCTTTGTCAGTGGTAAGTTGAAAACCTAGAAGACGATCTTTTCTAACTGTACCCAAAGTACCTATGTCATTTTTATGCAGAACTGTCATAAGCTTTAGTGACGCAAACCAATTGTCAAAATAGAGTTAATGATTCTGATGGATTGGTATAATGGATGCTAACCGCAGCACAATATTTTCGCTAGCGTCAGTATCTTTTTTTCCTAGAGCAGGATGAAGTTTACCTGTATAGAGCTCGAAGTTGTGCACTAACCCTTTGCTGTCGTTAAGAACAAACACTTTGTAACACCTTTTGTTTGGTTTCCTAGGGTTGTACTGTTTCCTTTGTAAGGAATGATCTGTTAATAGTTTCTGGTGTTTTTCTTTATTCTGGAATATGTGGAGCAAGTGGTCCACTACTGGTCTGATTTTAAAGAGCTTATCATAGTTGGGATCAATTCTACCCGTTGGAAGGTTGCTCTTGTCGTTGAAGTGTAAGTGACGCTTTATCATTTTCCAACGTTTTCTTCTCATGGCATCAGCCATTTGTGGAATTCTTCATTTATGTTTCCAAAAAAGTCCACTTCGTGAAAGACCAAGTACTGACATATATATTACAGTACCTAAGATAACTTCTAGTTCTTGATGTGTTAGCGTGAGGGGTTCATTGGCATCAAGTTGAGTTGCATATAAATTAGTTTGTTCAGAGAAGAATAATTTGAAATAGTGTATGAGTCTTCCCACTTCCTCTACTACTCGTGGTGGTGGGTTGAATTCAGGTGTGGCTAATAGATTCTGGCCAGCTGGTACTTGAATTCATTTGTAGACTTTTTTTATTTTGGGCTGTCGCTTCTGATTAGAAGGATGGGGTGCAGACGAATCTTCGTCATCATCAGATTTGACTGTACTCTCGGATGATGTATCAGTCAATAATCATGTGAGACAACAAAATCATCATCTGAGTCATTCAGATTTTCAGCTTCACTATCGCTGGGTATTTTACCCCTTCTTGACCTCATCATATCGAATTCTAGTCTAAAAGATCAAAAGAAGACAAATCAGGAACAAGTGACAAATGTTCCACATTGGGAACAAAGCAGATCAAACTCAATGACGAACGTTCCACATAAGGAACATCCTTTACAATTTTTTCAAGAGCGCAGTTAAAGAGTACCGGAGATGATTCGTCCCTTTGTCATACTTCCGTGCCTATTTTAAACTCTTTACTTGTTTTTTCCGTAAATTTCACTTTTAATGTTGTCTCCGTAAGTGTTTCTTTGTTTAAGTTTGTTGTCTTTTGGTCTAATCCAAATTCCGTTAGTATTTGAAAAAGGGATTCCTGGTCAATGCAATCATAAGCTTTTTTTTTAATTAACAAATGTGATGACATAACTTTTGTTTCATCAGATTTTTCAGGTTTATAATTTGTTCTATGCAGGATCGTCCTTTTCTGAATCCACTTTGGTATTCGCCGAGTTGTGAATCCATTTGGGGTGCCGAACGGTTGAAGAGGGCTTTGGACAGAATTTTGTACGTTACTAAAAGAAGGAAATTCTGCGATAATTGCTTGGATCTGTCTTATTTCCTTTTATATGTAATGGGTGTATGATCGCCGTTTTCCAGTCTCCGGGGATTTTTCCAGTTTTCCAGATTCATCCAAAATCTGTTTGAGTTTTCAATGAGGCTTTCTCCTGCATCTTTTCAGAGTTCTGCGGTGATCTGGTCTTTTCCCGATGCTTTATTATTTTTGATATTATTCTTGATTTCCTGTACACTTAGTGGTTTTGAATCTGGGTGTCGCCGACTGGAGTTGATGGAGACGTTATCTTGTGGCTTTTTACAGTTAAGCAATTTGCAAAAGTATTTGGCAAGAATTTCACATTTTTTACTGTTGTTGTGGGCAATTTCTCCATCTTTGTCTTTGAACTCTAGTGACGGTGGGGAGTATTTAGTCATTATTTGTTTGAATGTTCTGTAGTAGTTTCGTGATTTTGTTTTCTTGTCGTCGTCTTCTATTTTTTACAATATATATTCATTCTGTTTGTCTACTTTCCTTATCGATTTTGTAACTTTTTTTTTTGGTTTCTTTGAATTCTTGCAAGGTCTTTTGATTTTTATTGCGCAACTAAATATTGTTGTATGAGCTGATCACATTTGTCTGTTCACTAGGCATGTTTACGCGTTCTGATTCGTGATGCTGTGTTTTCTGCTGCTTTTGTGGATTTAAGTTTTCTGTTTCTTTTATGAACTGTTTATTACCTTTGATATTTTTTATGTAGTATTTGCATTGTGAAGCTTTTATTTTGAATTGTGTTTCTTTTCTGGAATGATGTGTGGGGAAAATTCTGTTGGGCAATGATTAGAATCTAGGTCTTGTCTTTGAAAACTTTAAGTTCAATAATTCCTGATGTATTACTATCAGAAATCATTACGTGGTCCAGCTGGAACTCACCCAATAGTGGTTGGATGCAATCCAAGTCTTGGTTTTAGAAGACTTTTTTTAAAGAATGTCGATTTGAAAAAACAGGTGATAACCTTTGTATAGTTCGGCGAGTCGCATTCCATTACGGTTAGTCTGCTTATGCTTTGATCATTTACCTATCCAGTATCTAAACTACTTTTCTTTGCCAATTTGCGCGTTAAAATCGCCCATGAGAATTTTGACGCAGTTTCTTGGGATTGTTTGCATAATGTTGTCTATTAGGCCCAAAAATGCATTCTCTTTCTCGGGTTCTTTCCTGCTGGTGATATTGGTTAGTGCGTGTCCGTTGATTAGACTGTAAGTTGTATTTGCTAACTTTATCTTCATAGTGAACAAGCGTTCTGAATAAGACTTGAAAGCTGTGACTGAATCAAAAATTAACTTATGTATTATGAAACTTGTTTTGAATTGTGGGCAGTTCGGCATGACCCATTATGATATTGACTGGTTTGATCGCCGATGTCTTCACGCCGCTACTTTGTATCATATAATCATAATATTTAAATGTTCACCACATTTACATTATAAACTAGCATATCGGACAGATAAACGTAACCTAAATGTTTGTCATAGAGGCCTCTTGACCATTCTTAATACATTTTGACGAAAGTGTTAGAAAATTATTCGTTTCTGGTCAAATGCTCTGGAGAGTTTTCATTTTAATCTAATTAATAACTAATTATTTGATATAGTGTAATTAGGATAGGAACCTGTATGAAAATTTAGAAATGCTATGGTTTATATCATGTTTGCAATTTGTGCAATCCTGGTCATAGGATTCCAAAACATTCTTTGTTTTAACATTCTGCAAGTTAGTAGAAGTAAAGCAAAACGTTTCAAAAAAATTGAACAGTTCCTACTATTGGAAAAAAAAAGTTCTTTTGTTGAGATTCGACTAAATTGCACAAATCCCTTTCTTCATCAAGTAAATCATTATCAAAAAACAAAAATAAAACATTTGATTACTACTTCTTCGTTATTTTCAATCTCTTATATGTAATTCATTCTATAGTAAAAGAGGCCTGTACCTTGGAGGGGACGAGAGCCGGCTTAGCCTTCTCTGAAAATATTTTTATCCGCTATCGGCAAATTTTAGAAAAACTAAGATATCATAGAAAGGGTTCTTTTACATCAAACTACTTTATAACTTTTCATTTTGCATTTTTTATTTGCATTTGTGATTTGGGTATCGAGTAACGCAAGTAAGTAAAAAGTTGCGAAGTGGTTTGGTGCAATAGGCTCCAGGTGTTGGTAAATTAGGTAATAATTTTACTAACCACCTCATAAAACGTAACGATTCTTTGTAAAGGTTTACTAATTTTAAAGTACAAGCACAAGTCTATTCATATCTGAAAATTTTTTCCATTATTTGCCTTAACAATGTACTTTTAATATTGCAAGTTAGTAATGAGCCAAATTTAATGTCGTTGGACTTTGGATTACTGGTTAGTAATCGAACCACTAAGTTCAAATTCTAATTGAGGTTCAACTATATGGAAACGATTGTTGTATCAATTGTTTCTATACAGTTGAACTTTGATTAAAATTTGAATTTGATTTGCACAACCGGCTTTTAGAAATAGTTCTCTTAAAATTTTTAATACCCCGCAGCAAAACATTTTTGTTTTTAAGTCGAAAGTAAACTCATTTAGAACACTTCAGTAAATTCTGATATTTATAAATTTAGACTATAATTACTTAAATTATATTAAATGCATAGAGTGTATTGAAACAACACCGACAAACTTGTGGGACAGACATTTTCTTTGAATAACACCTTCTCGATTTGGCTTCGTTTAAGAAACACTGATATTTAAACTTAAAACATAATGACATGGAGCATTCAAATTCGCGTTGCTGTAGTCAACGTTTCTAAAAATGTGAAATAAGAATAAGGAATCTAAAAATATCAGAATACTTGAGTACCGGAAATCGAATTGGATTAAGGCTCTGTATTTGGAGACTGCCAGGCATTGTTACGTAGTATTGGCTAGTCCAAGTTTGTCTTTGATACGGTTCTCATATGCTTAAGTTTTGCATACGTTTCAATAAAAATGTTTGGCCCAGAGCGTTAAATACGAAGGGGGTAGCAAACAGTACTTTGTAACGAGTGCAGAAAAAGTGATCGTTACATCTATCTTCCTGCTTTACCAAAAAAAACCGATAAAAAAAAGAATCAAGATCGGGAGACGAAGATCAAAGGCTAAGCGAATAACAATTTCCAAATCATCTCACAGCTCAAGGGCCTAGAATCGAACTACATAAGAGGTATATCAACCAAATTAAGTAAAGTACATCAAACCAAACACAGCTCACAAAACTGCAAAAAAAATTTACGTCAAAGGAATAACGACAAAAAGGCGCTAAAGTTCACCAACTAGCGATTATTACTAAACTATTACCTACATCTGACTACGCCAAAACGAAAAAAAATAAAACCACAAACTCAGAAAACTATCTAAAATCAATTAGTCAACTGGTAAAGTTCTAAAACCCTGAAACGAACGTACAATGAAACAACTCACAACTTCACATGGCAAATGACGCTTATACTGAAGCATACTAATCTCCCGATGAGTAACACTGTTAGAATCAGCAGTAACCACAAACAAACTATTCATTCAGCCTCACGCTGAATTTAGAATCTCCTGACGAGCAACCACTGCCCACGCTAGAAGCAACAAGAGGAAACTAATGCTCGTACTCAACACATCTTGTTAAACAAACACTCTTACAAGAGCTTCCACTCGAATCAGATCACTAAATCTATGAGTTAATCCAACTTAAATAAGCCGTAAAAAACAAACAAAGCAACAAAAACAGGACAGGGTTTGCCAATTCTCTAATAGAGAACATACTAAAGAAAGACGAAATTCAATTTAAGAGATAAGTGCAGACAACAATTAACCCTGACTACATAACTGCAAGAACTTTGAATTTACTGCATATGACCAAGCCCGTAAGGACAGACATTAATGCAGAACAAGACGACAACGTTTGGCAGAGGTTGCCACTTCGTCACCCAACCAATCGCCCATTGACGAAGGTCTGTGATAAGAATTAATGAAAACCATGGAGAGGTTGTAAAAGTGGCCGCTCCGTCGCCGTACATACCACACAAAGACGAAACCTATAAGAACTCGAAACGGAAAGCAGAATAGGATGACAATTTCTACAGAAATGGTCGCTCCGTCGTCCATTCTATCTCCTAATGACGGCAATCAACCACACGCATTCTTCCTGCGAGGTCTGGAACTAAAAATAACGAGCCTACCAAAGAGTTAAAAAGTTCGGAAGCTAAGACTGGTATCTGCTTAGAAACAGCATTACACTCAAGGAAGAAATCTGCTATTTTGGTATAAGGTCTAAATTTAAGTTGTATGTAAAGTGTTGTTGGCGTGTACGATTGTCAGTGATGGAGATGATGAAGATTTAGTTCTTCAAGGAGGTTGACTAGAAAATGAGGCAATATTTACCGATCTATTTCTCTGGAAGCACTTCATTTGGTAAACTTTTGCACAGATAGTTGACCTACACGGAAGGACCTAAACTCCGTCTTCCTCCAATCTTTACAAACCTAACTAAATCCTTAGCAAAAGGGAATGGCGTTAAGGCTAAAGTAGACTCCTTGAAACATTGTTTTGGTCACATTTATAACAGAACCGTCTTCATGGTTTCTTGCACTGGAAAAAGCGGTGTCTACAAGTCCTGCAATTGCAACACCTACTCTTCATATACCTAGACTTGTCTGAACCATCCTTCCTGCAAAAGAAATCTTTTCTGTTGTCCTTGGCACTCTCAACAGATGAATCTTCAGTAATGGAGGATTGCTCTAGGGTGATACCTACAGAAGCAGCACTACAAGAAGAAGTTTGCTAGTGTACGAGTTCTCGCTTAAAAATTTCCAAAGCTGAAAAGTCAATGAGAGGGACTTCATCGCTTAGAACCTTAACTTGGAATAAAGGAGAATCTGATTTCACGTTCTTTTTTGACATTGAGTAAACATCGATCAGGATTGTCTTAGACCAATGATGCTCTTTTTTGAGAATAGCGGTGTTTGCAATTCTTGCAGTTCCAACACCTATTTTTCATATACTTAGACTAAACTAGACAATTTCTTTTGCAAAAGAAATCATTTCTGTTGTCATTGGCACTCTGAACGGACAAACCTTTACTAACGGAGAACTGATTTAGGGTGATACCTACAGAAACAGCACTACACGAAGAGGATTTCTGGTGTATGACTTCTGCCTTAAAAATCTCCCACGCTAAACAGTCAACGAGAGGGACTTCATCACTTAGAACCTTAACTTGGAATAAAGAAGAATCTGATTTCACGTTCTTTTTTGACATTGAGTAAACATCGACCATTGATGCTATTTTTTTGAGAATAGCGGTGTTTGCAATTCTTGCAGTTCCAACACCTATTTTTCATATACTTAGACTAAACTAGACAATTTCTTTTGCAAAAGAAATCATTTCTGTTGTCATTGGCACTCTGAGCGGACAAACCTTTACTAACGGAGAATTGATTTAGGGTGACACCTACAGAAACAGCACTACACGAAGAGGATTTCTGGTGTATGACGTCTGCCTTAAGAATCTCCCACGCTAAAAAGTCAACGAGAGGGACTTCATCACTTAGAACCTTAACTTAGAATAAAGAAGAATCTGATTTCACGCTGTTCTGCACTAGGTAAACATCGACCAGGATTTTTTTGGACCGATAATTCTCTGTCTCGCAAACAGACTAGCTGGTCTCCGAAGAAGTAATTCTACATGCTACAGAAAGAACGTTAGACGAGGCCACTTGTTGCTGAAAATTGGATAAATCAGAGTCCTGAAAAATCTTCCGAATCCGGCAGCCAAAGACATTGAAGGCCTGAATAATGCGCCTTGGATGTGCGACGTCAAACACGTTCGTTGATGATCCATTTGAGGTCAACTACAGATCCAAAGTATGGAATTATTTGTTCGTCGATAGAAAGATTATGCGAGAAGATTCCAAACTGCATAAAACGTTTATTGACTGCATCAATAAATGGTCGCAACTCTGTAAATTTATCATTACGATTCAGACGTTTATTATTTGCCAAATTGAAAAATCGCTTAATTGACTCGAATCTGGAACGTGGCATTGCTTGCTTGACAATTGGAATTCCAACATCCGCTGAATTGGACCAATAAGGTTTCTATTGAAGAAGAGAGTAATAACATGCCAAAAAACGTTTCAGTTAGTGCTCTTTGAGAGCAAGTTGAACATTATGTTGATTTGCGAAAACGTAACACTGATCAACTATCATATCCAGGGTATCCTAATCGAGGAACAACGGGAAGAATTCCATTGGCGATTTTTCACTCAATTTGTAAACTGAATCAGCTTTTGCTCTGGTTTTGGTTGATTGGTACTTTGGAAAACTGGAGTTCTCGGCTTCCCCAGTTGGCAGCTTCGTATTCATGCAGAGTCTTAAATCGTTTGGTCAGGAACTCTTCTGACTCAAGTTTTAATATTCGATCTCTACAGTATCAGCAACGTCTAAATTAAGTGGAGCGTGGCGGTCAATGATTTCATGATCAATGTGCTCGTTATCACTCATTTCGTCTACTTCCAGGGGAATATATACAACATTTACGTCTTTAGACGGTCTCAAGTCGGTCGCAACATCATCTTTCTCGTTGGTCTGATCAAGAATGACCCTAATTCCAGCCACTGTTAATGTCTTTTAACGCCACTTTACGCTACAAAATACTGGTATAAATTCGGTATAATAACATATACGTACATTTGAATTATTATTTGGTTCTTGGTGTTTACAAATACTTATATAATTGAGAATAATCTAACAGAAAGTCGAAAAAATCAAAATAATTTGAGAAAACTACGCACTGTCAATAACATACGTCTAAATCACAGCAAAGAACAATATCAAATGAGAAAATGCGAAAAATTGTGTTCCGTGACGAATTTTATTAACGTATTGGCCCAATGGATCGCAAACGCCCCATCGAAATGTGACATCAGGTGATACTATCATAGGTGTCGCGGCAATAAGAGTGTGTATTATATATCAGTAATTTCATCCTTCGTCTTTAAGATACGATGTACATTTAGACCTACTTTGACTTTTAAATATTTTCAATTTTATTTTCAAAAGAGGTATTTTTGGAGGGTTTAGGTCAAAAGTCAAATAGGGGGGGAAGAGGGATGGTGATCCACCTGGAAGAAATATATGTTGTAGACAACATCCCAGGATTTTAATATGTCCAAAATCTTACATCGACGGGTCGAGAACAACGTAAGGACGTAATAGCATTTAAGGATTTATGTTGACTGATACTAACAGTAACGTCTTCCTAAGTAAAAGTATTCCATACAGATCAAAATGACTAAAGTTTAATTATAAAACGAATAAATAATTTTGATAGAGTAGATGAAACTGTACAATATCCAACACCAGCAGTAATATAAAAAACACGAAGAGGCGTAAATAGTCTAATAGAAAATTTAAAAAATCAAATAACTAAAGAAGGATCATGAGCTCAAGTTAATTTCGGACAGAATTAAAGTGAACAGATGATATTTAAACTTGCTCAATCTAGTATAAGATTGTGTAACTCATGAACCGTATACGTAGATATGCCACGGGTCGATTTCTTTCCTCCACAATAAGAAAATTTAATAAAACAACATATTATACTCTGAGTCCAGCTTCCAATAAGAATTAATTGGAGATTTGTCAAACCCCTAACTAAGACAACTAATTGTTCTAAGAATTTATTAAAAATAACCAACCCGATCCATGCGACCTCAACAGAAAATTCCAGAAAGAAACCTCCTAACACAAGAAAACCATCAAAAATCTAGATCACACATACAGAAGGGTTTTGTAACGAGCGCAAAAAAATGATTGTTACATCTTTATGATTTTCTGCATTGAGTAAATTGGTCAAAACTAATGTAGGGTAAAATCCTGATTTTCGGACTTGTCTCGCACCCTATTACTAATTCCTAAAATGTCAAAATTGCGATTGATACAAGTCAATATGCGACCAACCCAAATCCAATTCCTGATGGTCGCGATATTCTCCCACAGAATATAAAACACCTGATACGTATTAGAAACCGAACCGAAATCCAAACCTACCGTAACCAAACATGGTCAGATAAACCCGCCTCTCTCAGTTCAACCGATAATTCACTATGGAAATTAACTAAACGTCTGAAATCCACGAAAACACGAATTCCTCCCATTCATGGTGCCCAAGGCCTAGCGTACACTCACGAAGAACGAGCGGAGGCTTTCGCACACACTTTTGAACAACAATGTAGTCCAAATTACAACAACATGGAAGTCCCCTTTGCAGCCCGAATCTCGCTACAAGTCCGCAACAAGCTACAAGACACCGACGACGACCCTCCCATACAACCAACCTCCCTTGAAGAAACTGCTGTCATCATAAAATCCAGAAAACCCAAAACAGCCCCCGGACCCGACCAAATTCCCAACTATGCTCTGAAACGACTCCCTCGCAAACTCATCATCGCTCTAGTTAATATTACCAATTCCATTCTACGACTCCGACATTTTCCTTTGTCCTGGAAAACAGCAGACGTCATAATGATTTCCAAACCTGGTCAAGACCCGCTTTTTCCCCAAAACTACCGTCCCATCAGCCTTCTCTCTACGCTGGGCAAAATAGTAGAAGCTATCATCCTTCAACGCCTCCGACACGAAATGGACGACCGGCAAATTCTACAGCACAGGCAATTCGGATTCCGAAGCGGTCACGCCACACAGCATCAGATCCTGAGGCTGGTCGAACATATCACTGACAATTTCAACAACCACGACTACACCGGTGCTATCTTTCTGGACGTCGCCAAAGTCTTCGACAAGGTCTGGCACTCTGGCTTAATTTATAAACTATTTCCAGCACAAATCAACAGTAACTTCACGAAACTCATCGCTTCCTATATCCATCATCGCAGCTTTCGAGTCAAACTAGAAAACGTCCAATCTACCATCCATCACATCTCAGCCGGAGTCCCTCAAGGGTCCCTCCTCTTCCCAGCCTTATATTCAA
This sequence comes from Ignelater luminosus, assembly GCA_011009095.1. NCBI lineage: Eukaryota > Metazoa > Arthropoda > Insecta > Coleoptera > Elateridae > Ignelater > Ignelater luminosus. The sequence goes on from VTPC01001488.1 coordinate 40,813, forward strand.
TCCATGTGTCAGACCTTCCCACACCAGCCGGCACCCAAACAGCTCTCTACGCCGACGACACGGCAATTTGGTCCCCATCCCGGGATCCACAAATGCTAGCCCGCCGTCTCCAAGAAGCCGCAGACACTATGGGAGACTGGTTTTGCAAGTGGCGCATAGAAATAAATACCGACAAAAGCGCAGCAATAAACTTCACCAGAAGAAGACCCCCCCAAATGCCACCCATCACCATCCACAACCGACCAATCCCTTGGAAATCGAACGTCAAATACCTTGGAGTGACTCTGGACAAACGACTGACCTGGAAAGACCATACCGACCACTGCGTCCGAAAAGCCAACGCCACCATCGCCACCCTATATCCCCTCCTACAGCAACGCAGTTTTCTAAACCCGACCAACAAACTACTCCTATATAAATCCGTTATACGACCACTACTAACATACGCTTCCCCCAGCTGGGGCTATGCTGCTAAATCACATATCAAGAAACTGCAAATCGTACAAAATGAAATCCTCCGCATGACCTTCAACGCCCCCTGGTACATACGCAACGCCGACCTACACAGAGACGCAAACATTCCAACCCTCAAGCAATTCATCCAAACCACAGCTGAAAAATTATACCTAAATACTCCAACATCTTCCAACCCATTAATAAATTCCCTCGGACAATACGACAACAACATACGACACAAACATAAACGACCCAAACACCTACTCCATCAATAAAAAACTCATAAAGGGCTGACAACCTTGCCCAAAACTTAAAACTCCAACAAGTATTCTTCAAACAAGACAAAGAAGGTTATAGTTTTTACTAGGTACTTCTGTCACCCATAAGATATAAGATATAAGAACCGTAAACCCGTGAAATTTGTACTGATTTAGTGCGCTACTGGTGCAAATCCATATAGAAAATTAGGTTGAAACCTTGTGGCTAAACCAGGATGTATTAAAGAAAGTTAGTATAATTCTCCAACACAGCTTCTACATGCTGTCTTACTTTACATAGAGGTGCAGAGAAGGACCTAAACTGAGATAACTGGACAAAACCTATAAGCGTTACTGAGAACAGTATTAGATGCAAAGTTCGATGTTTTGCTTGGAGAGATCACCAGAGGCATTATACAGCATGCATCTACATAATTTTCTATATTCACTTCCGTTTTTTATCGCCTAAAATATCTCGAAAGAATACTGAAATACTGAAAAATTTAAAGCACAGTTTAAATCTGAAATTTCCCAAACTCTACTCCCAGACTGCTCTCTAGTCAGTTTTATGAATCTAATAGTACAACGTAAAGGAAATTTCCATTACACTTCTTCTTTTCTTTATACATTCCTCTTTATACTATAATTTTCTCAACATAACTGTAAATAATATTCCTCAAGATTTCTTAAAATTAGAAACACGAGCACAGCTTAATTTATGTCGAATAAAGTACCGATAAGCGTCAAGTATCTATTTTAAGCGATCTTCATCAATAAGGTGTTCATATTACAGTTTGTAACTGGAGATGTGATAAGAAGATCCCTTTTAATATCGGCTTCCAATTGTGGGTTAATTTTGTACGCGTACTTAACTAACAATCAATAGCGGTTTCGGCACCCTTTCATCAGCATGAACATCAGTATGTGTACACACATTAATTTTGCCGTTACCTATCAAACAGTAACATGGCACTACTTCTTGTTAATATGGTAAAATAAGTAATAAATGTGTTCTGGCACAACATGAAAATATGCAGTCTGCAGTTTTTAAACTCAATAGCGTTGCTAATTCAATCTAAATGGCTCCAATATTTTAACATTTATCAGCAATTCTCATCTTGATCTCTCTTAGCATTATCGATCACCTGTCTAAATTTTGACTAAACGCGACTTATCTGGATGGATCGACAACAAACAAGCCTTAAAACTTTGTGAATTGACCTACTTTTGGTTCTGTTTATCAGAAACGTTTCAGAAAATAAATGTTAAATTACATAATTTCCAAAATAAAATGATCCGATTGCTGTCTCAATATTTCTTTAGTAAAACTATTAATTCGACGATAGATAATACTAATCTCAAGAAACCTCGATAAAAGTGTCTTTTCAAAATATTTCTATACACAATTTTTGGTGTTTGAAAGCTACAATGGATGCTATATAAAATAATTTATGTGGGTGTAAAAAAGCACTTAAAAAGACTTCACAAGTCCCTCTGGTGTTTGTCCATAATAACCGGAGGTAAATTTCAAAACAATTGTGTGTATCATCATAGCTTCGTTTTAAAAAGGAACCGCTATAAAGGTTCTTCATGTTTATACAAAACTCCCAATATAATAAACTTGTTCCTGCAATATATGGTATAATAAAACCAAGATGACTTCTGTTGTTTCAACTGTAAACATGAATAAAGTTAACTTTTTAACACCGTTCATGAATGTCCCGTTTAATAAATTTATTAGTTTAGTTGTGTGTTGAGATATGTATATAGATACATCCAAATTTAATACCGTTAGATGCTTGAATTCATTTTGAACACGGCAAATCATATTTGATTATTTCATTATTGAATTCCACTCTATACATTTGTCAAATTATGGAAAACTAATAACTGAATTCAATTAATCTGGATTAAAATATTAGAAATGAGTGTAATTGGAAAAATACATCGACAAAAAAAATCGACACACAATATTATTGGCTGTTTTTAGAAAATAAATATTAGTTTTCGTAAGCAGCAATTAAAACAGTATTGTTTAACAATTAGCTAATTGCTCTAAATTTTCAATATAAATATTTCGGATTTTTTTTGTAATTTAAAAAAAAGGCATCAATACTGTTGAGTTGTTTTCAAATCAGATTTGAGAAAACGTTTTTACATAAAATTGCAAGGTAGGTATAACTACTGCGAACAAATATTTGAGTAAACCATAGATTGCATGGTTGTACTGTCTAGAGAATCTTTCAACTACTACAGTTATTTATCAGCAACTGTATTCCGTTTTCAAAGAATAGTTTGCTCCTGAGGACCTGTTTTCGTTGGGGTGAAATGAAAGAAAATAGATCTACTGTAGAATTTTTTAAATGTAAGCAACTTTGGGAATTGAGGCCACATTGGTTTGTGAATTTAGAAATCCATTCAGATTGCGGTTTGTAGAGGAGGGCAAAGAACGACTATAAGTCAGCATAGGCGGATTGATAGAAATCAAAGACCAACCGTGGGTCACCTGCTAACAATGCAGGAAGTTTAGTGAAGAGCAAAGCTTGACTATCAAATATCGAAGGTGCAGTGCTTGAGAGTGAATCCCGTAGGTTATTGTAAGTAACCATATGTAGAGCAAAACCCTCGTTCGAACGAGGTTAGTTTCCTATAAAAATTTTGAAACAGAAGATATCAAAAAAGTAAAACAGAATGTAAGCTGTTAACTAGCGAAACCCATCCGTTTGGCTATTCTTTTAATAGTTAAGACTGTTATTCATCTTTCTGGGTTTTATAGTCTAAATTCCACCAGTCTGGAAACGAGAACTGAGAAGTCATACACAAACTTACCCTGAAATGCCCGCTGGGATACAGATCTGTATGCAGAGGTAGATTCATCAAAAAAAAACCTATAAATACGCAAGCACCTTCTGAATTCGCGTTTCAAATAGCAAAAAACATTATAACAAATATGAGAGTCGGCATCATTAAAATAAATAATGTTAGCAGTCAAAAAACTAATGAATCAAAAGAAATTTGTAATTATTTAAGAGTGATTAATAACATTGTTTTAATTTATTTACAAAAGTTGAAGAAAATTCTTTACATGTCGAGTTGTACCCAATATGTGGAGATGAGCAGGTGTTTTCCAAGTCCGTGAATAGAATATTAGAATTAACAAAACTTGTCTTTTAAAATAACCCTTAAGGCAGAAATCGAGATGATAATTTTTCTCGATTAATCAGAGATCTTCTGATGTGATGTTCTCCTTTAAACCATGTCCTTGACTCTGGGGTTGATGGAATCAACTTAAAACCAGGAAAGAATCTTCGATTTCTTCCAAACGTAAGAATATTAAATTTTAGAAATCGTCCTTGAGCCCGCGATCCATGAACCTACAAGGGAATAGAAATCCCATCACAAAAAAATCCGTTTCCCTTCACAACACTGGGCTAGATTCGACAGGTTTACCGGAAACAAACGGTCTGCCCTTGTCGAAAAAAAAACCTCCGCAACCTATTGGACAGATCACCCAACCAACCTGACTAGATTCTAAGATTATACACGATTCAACACGAATTTGTTCGCTAACCAGCTGCTCAAATTCTATAAATCTGTAAACTAAAAATAAACTCGACATTAGAAATTAGTATACCCTGTGTCTTGTTTTCTTAAATATAAATAAATAAACGAAGATTCACTCCCCCCCAAACAAATCTCGCCACAAAATTTCTATTATTGAACAATTCACAAAAATTATTCAAGTTTCTTGATCAGAAAAAACCTGGTTAACTAATCAGCTATCGCCAGAACAATTCACCATTTGAAATGCCGTCCAACAGGAAACGCTACAGTTCTCATGCTGGAAAAACGCAAATTAAAATTTCCCGAGAATCAGGGTAGCCATCCCTACTCGAACAACTCCGACGGGTTCACATAACAAGCCGTCATCGTCATCGCGTTGCTCCAGAACAGAGAAAAAAATTCTAAAAATCGAACAACAGAAAACACCCCACAAAATAATGTAAGAAAGACACTGTTAATACAAGTGTACAGGTAAATAAATTAAAAAAAGATAAATGACCCGAGGTTCACAAATATAAACAGGTTAACATAATATGAAAAGTGCAAATGTAGTAAGCACAACTAAAGAGTGTCTAAATAACTAGGAGGATAAGAAAAAGAAAAACATGTTAAAACTCACAGAGAAAACAGAACAACTAAGCGTCCTTAAAGGATGATGAACTGAAGTAAAAAAATTTAAATGACGAAAAAAGCTGAAAAATGCTCGATTGCAGTGGCCACTCCGTCGGGCATCCAAGCACCCTATAACGAGGAATGTAATAAAAGTAGCGAAGTGGCCGCTTCATTGTCCAACGAACAACCCTATAATACCTAAGATCATGATCTCCAAGACCTTGACAACCTTCTCCTACATTCGGCTGCACTAAAACAAAGAAACAATAGGACACTATTCACCGAAAACTGTCTGCTAGCGAAGTCGGCACTCCGGATTGACAATCTGCCAATGCATAAGAAAACTTAGCAATCTAGTATAACTCTGGAACCCTATAATAACATAATGTACAAGCAAAATAACTCACAACCTGATAAGGCAATCGGCGCTTATACGAAAGCATTCTTAACTATTCACCTTCTACTGAACCTTATCTAGCGATGAGCGACGCTGTTCTAATCAGAAGCAAACACACGACAAACCAATCTAACTTAGTCCACTGCTGAGTCACTACAACACTCAGCATCACGCTAAACTCAATCAACTAAACAACTCGGAAGGAGAGGACACAGTGGGTCCGTCGGCGATCTCGATGAAGTCTCTACTGGGCATTTTACGTCGAAAATAAGTCGACACGTAGGCCAGAATAAAATTCACAACAGAAGCTGGAACAGGCATGGTACAGTGAATTTTAGTCTGGCCCTTCTGGGGCGTATATTGGAAAAAAAACTCCTCTACACGGGCCTTAATATTTTTCAATGTAGAGACTCCCATAAAAGTTTTATTAAAATCGGATAAGACAGCTAACTGGAGCAGCACCAATTTCGTGAAAGCCAATTTTAGGAATTTTTCGATGTATAATAGTTTCCTGCTAGGCCCGAAGGGCCCATTTAAACGAACGAAAAAATACGTGTCGATTTAGTTTCGATGTAGAAACGTCTGTAAAAATAAAAACAAAAGCCCAGCGTTTCGCTGAACTCAGACTGCTCTAACGACAACCACTGCTCACCCTAGAAGCAAACCAACAACGTTCTATTCAGCATAACTCGTTGAAAAAATCCAAGAAAAACAAAAGAACCAAGAGAGAAAATTTAAGAGATTTCCTAATCGATGGAATGAAAATAGAAAAGAGGAGATGAATTTTCGGACGTGAGTACAGATAGAACAGATGACCACGTCTGCTCGACTAAAATGTTTCACGAGGTGTCTTCCACTACGACATACTACCTGTTGTAGGTTACCGACATGAAATCTTCTCAGTTAATCACCTGATAAAGTTATAGAATCGTACACTAAGGGGTTGATGACTGGGGACACTGAGCTGATAAAATTGCCACAAGGCACGAGAAGGGACAAAGTTCCTTTTCTAGACAAGCTCGCCTACTCTAAATTAAGGAGGCATTCCTCTGATACGAGGAAGTGACGGATTAACAAATTTCTTCTGTGGTCTTGCCGGAGAAGTGAGTTTGGCATCACGAGACGACCTTCGGGGAATCTTAGGTGTTGACGATGGAGGATCGCTATTACCTCGGGATTCTTTCTATAAGGAACGAACCGTCTCCAAAAACCTTTCCCAATCCCCTTTATCCGTATATACAAACACCCTAGGACGAGAAGTTGGAGAGGAAGTTGGAATCTGCCTGTGATTTTTTCCAAAGTATTTTTTCCAATCAATGTTTTCCACTCCATTTTTTCCAATAACGCATTTTTTCACTAACAATTTTTACCACTAATATTTATTTCTTGAAATGTAAACATCTATTTCTAAAATTACATCAAAAATTATATTGATGTATCAACAAACAACTGATAGTATCAAAACCCTTCAAATTTAGAAACTACATCGTAGATTCTTTCCTTGATTTATATTCGATTTCGATTTCTTGATTTCTTGATACGGTTTGCAGATCATCGCTTCTGTATTTCCTTGCTCTTTTTGAAGTTGAGATAGTAACGTGTGTAAACTCGGGTGATTTTTCCCCACGACCACTTCAAATCTGTTGTGCCAACCCTCGAAAAACGTTGTAACACAGTTTCATATTGATTCCATAGGTTAGGTTAGGATAGCTTAGGTTAGGTGAGGCGAGGTTAGGTTAATATTGGAAAAATGTTTTGGAAAAAAAACTTATGGAAAAAGAGCCATTAGAAAAAAAATTGTTGGAATAAAAGCCATTGGAAAAAATGGATTGGAAAATGTATCGAACAATCCGCCACGGTTAACTGCCCTCTGGGTCGACGACACAAATCGTGTTTTAAACATTTTAATTGCTGGAACTGTCATTAAGAATGATATCAATCGAGCAAAATAACAAGTACAACTCTTCTAATTTATTTATATTGATTTACCTAATAAAAAATTTCAAGTTTGTTTAAATCTGCATTTCAATTCTCATGTTACTTCAGTATTTCATTTTTTATTTATTTCGGATATGTAAGTAGTTAAAATCAGCAGATATGCTGCAGATTAACACAAACTGACGTTTACCATGTGGAGAAACTTTTTTTAGCGTCCATACAAAATTTTATCAATAAAGAAAATTAAATAAACTGTATGTATTGTCACAGTAAAAAAAGCAATTTGCCACGTGTCTATTTTAAATGAAAATTATACGCCGCAATTTCTTTTTCTCCCATGAGGTGTATTAAATTGGACACTGCTGTCGAGTGGGTGTGGACTCAGACAACGAAAAAATAACAGAAAAAAAAATGTTTTGTGTCTGGGCAAACACATCAGAAATAAAAGTGCAATGCACCCTTATTCTTTTCATCATACTGTTTTGCTTCTGACTGCCTTAAAGATGTTTTTCTTCTTTACTTTTGTTGCAAATACATTTGTATCAAATGCTTTTCTTAAAAAATGCTTGAAATAGTGTAAACATTCTGATCGCTCTTTGGAGAGTAAAATATAAAAAGGCAATGTGTACTTTATTTTTAAGAAAACAACACACAAATCAAAATTGTTGGAATTTGTTTTTGCTGGTTCTTTTTTACTGCTTTACTTATGTTCTGTTTCCCTCAAAGCTAATGTATGTAAAAAACCAAACAACAGTTTTAGACAAAGCCCCTGAAGGTAGATTATTAACTTTCCTCTAAATGAAATATAAACCTACGTATGAATATTATAGTTACAGGCTTTTCCAAGGAATAAAATAGTAGTACACAATGTTACTCTGGTAAATGAAAACCTTAACACTATTGTAGTTAGTGAAAACATTATTTACATTTTAATTAAACGTGCCCTTGAGATTAAAAGCCCTTAAATTTCTAGTTACAACTAAAAGTTATTCAACTACACACGCGTTTGTACAAGAAAAAATTGTTTCAGTTCAACAATTCTGAACTAAAGTTATATAATACGCATTAATATACATTGTGGAGAAAATTAGAAATGATGATGGTATTTAGTTGTTAGAAAACTAGTTCATTGATAGATTATTCTTCAGTAGTTTAGATATACTTTGGTGAATTTACGTCTATTATTTATCAAAGTCAGTAGGCAATTATATTGAAATCTCTCTTTACATACATATTCGCCACGTACAGTTATGCGGCTATAACATTATTGTTGAAGTTGATACAGGCACCAAATTATAAGTCTGTTTTCTACATCTTTCTATATATACAATATTGGCACTACAAACAAATACTTAAGTAAAAAAGCGGAGAAATCTTTCATGCAACTGAAAGTTACACGATTTTAAAAACTGTGTCATGCTATTAATCTCCCGTTAAGCTGTAAATTCTGCATGGCAGAAAGACCGTCTACGTGATCATTCAAATGCCCAAACGAACAAACTGGACCAGCTAATATAATCTCTAAGACCCATATGAAAATACCTAATAAAAAATCAAAGAATTTGGACAACAGAAGACAAACTCTGCCAGGCATAATAATGAACACTTTAATTTTTAATTTAATCTTTTAACAAAGATATGCAAAGCAATCTGACAATGCTCAGTTGTATGAAACTTGCACTGAAATTGATTGAAAAGAAGTATCTGAAATATTACAGGATATCTGTTGGCAAACAATGCAGTTGCTTGGTTGATCTTATTGTTGTTGTTGTCTAAAAAAAAAACTCTTATTTCTAGCTGACATTAATTAGAAAATTTTGACATGGACAACTAGGTATTACAGAAGAAAAATAAACTATGTAATGAAAGCAACTTTATTTGATCAGAACAAACAATGAACGAGATGTAGAAAAATGAAAAGAAAGAGAACAATATTAACATCTATAGGTTTCTCAAGCACAGATTTAACATCGCCTATAGCAGTCTCAAGAATAGTTTCCGGTAATATAGCAATAGTTCAAAACCTAAGATAAATTCATCACCTTTTTCTGTTCTAAACGTCGCGTCGTCTCGCTTCTATCCAATGATTTCATCCCAAAGACTTCATTTTACCATTTCCTGATACATCTCTCACTACTACCACACACATATCCCTCCTACAATTTTTACTAGTAGAGACTTTGCTGTGTTTATCTCATCTTTGTTCACCTCCAAATATTCGGTTTTTTCATTTTCTTGCAGTAACAATTTACCATTTTTCGCATCCACTTTGTTACCAAGATTATTATCATTTGTTATAGGATCATCTACGTGACCTTAGGAACTGCTGAAGTTTGAAAGATGGACAGTTACATTTTTTTCCTGTTTTAAAACTAGTTTAACTCGGTTTCTGCTACGTTTACCTTGTGTGTTTAAAAATATTTGCTGCTTTAAATAATCTATTAGCCTATCTTCCCTTAGTCTTTTTCAAAGACTCCTTTTGGCAACTTCTTTTATACACGATTTGGGTTAAAAGGCATTGTGCATGTTGCATAAAAGAAAGATAGCAATTGTTTTTTATTTTTTGATAGTTTGTTATACATTTGAACTAATGTCTTTTGCAGTAAATCTGGAAAGTTCCTTTTATTTGAATGAGTTTTTTTTCATTCAAGTAAAACCTGAAAATAACCCGAGAAATTCCCTATCGAAAGGTTACGATAAGTAGGATTTTTCGGTAAATATACAAACCCAATATCGTTTTCATCACACAGCTAGATAATAATAATAATAATAATAATAATAATAATAATAATAATAATAATGTTTATTGAACGTAATAATACAATATATATTTAAAAAAAAAGAAAGATATTAACGTTCATGGGGAAAAAGGTCAGCAAGGCTGTTTTTCACTTTCTCCCTTGCAAAATAAACAAATAATTAAATATCACAATTTCTGGAAATCTAATAAACATTTTTTAAAACGTCTTTTGAACTGAGCTGTTGAAGTACACTTTTGAAATAAATTTGTATGACTATTAAATATTTTAGGCGCTGTAAATTCATAACAACATTTAAATTTGTTAGTTCTGTGCTTAGGTATTGTATACATATCCATGTTACGTAAATCACAATTATGTATTGTTGATCGCTTAACTAATAATTTATATAAATAACATGGTTCTTTTGATTTTAAAACATTAAATAGGACTGTTCCATACAAAAGTGTAAATCTATTTTCCAATTTTAAAATATTTAAACTGTTATAATGAGACGTAATATGTTCTCTTTTATTAATTTGATATGCAAACCTTAAACAACAATTTTGAAGAATTTGCAAGGTACTCTTCATTCGAGATGTTAAAAAGTTGAAATAGACGGAACTGCAGTAATCAAGATGATGTAAGATAAGGGCATCAACTACATTCCATTTTACATTTGGCTGTAAAATATCTTTAAATTTCCACAAAGACTTTAATTTCATGTAACACTGGCTGCACTTTTTGACAACATACCTTTCAAAATCTAGATTATGGTCTATAGTTAATCCAAGATTGCGAGAACTTTCACTAGCATTTAGAATAGAATTATTTAGCATAATTTGGTTTCTAGCATTCTGTTTAGCTTTATAAATTAAATTTCTTGTACCAATACACATCACGATGGTTTTTTCAGAGTTTAGACGCAATCCGTTCTTTTTGGACCATTCTAGAATATTTTGCAGATTAAGATTGAGCTCTGTAATTAAGTCATTACTTTTTTCTGGTAAACACGATTTATATATTTGAGTATCATCTGCATATTGGTGAATATCCCAGTGATGTTGCAAAGAATTTGAAAGATCAACCGTAAATATTGTGAAAAGGATAGGTGTCAAAACACTTCCTTGAGGGACACCATAATTCATTTCAGTTTCTTCAGAAATCTTATTATCAATTTTTACCATTTGAAACCGGTTTGTTACATAATTTTTAAACCACTGCCAATTTTCATCGGAGATTCCATAAAAATGTAATTTCGCTGAAAGTAGGTCTCTGTTAACAACGTCAAATGCTTTGCTATAATCTAAAAGCACAAGATAAGTGATTTCTGATTTATCTATATTTCTCGCTATATCTGTAGTTATCTTAAGCATTGCGGTGGTAGTGCTGTGATGTTTACGAAACCCAGACTGAATAGGTGGCAATATTTTACTCTCGCAAATATATTCAGTTAAGAATAAGTAAACAACCTTTTCTAAGATTTTTGACATCGTGGGTAATATACTAATTGGTCTAAGGTCTTTTAATTCACTTGCTTTAGTCACTTTTCGTAATGGATTAATTACAGCTTTCTTCCAGATTGCAGGGATGGTACCAGTTTTAAGCGAGAAATTAATGATATGTGTTAGAGTATATATGCAAAATGGTAATACTAGTTTTAACATTTTTAAATTTATATTGTCAATTCCACTAGCGTTAGATGTTAATTTACTTACAATTTTGGCTACTTCTTCAGCTGTTATTTCTCTAAAAAAGTCAGTTGGAGGGTTATTTATTTAAATTATTTAAATCAATATTTATGCCTCCAACTACTACAAGATCATCGACTTCCATCATTACATGCGAAAATGATAATTCCATTTCAGCAAAGCAGGCATTATATATTTTTGGTATATATATATATATATATATATATATATATATATATATATATATATAGCGCCGAGACCTATTTTAGTGTTCTTTATCGTTATTAATACCCAGAGTTGTGCCGTATTTATTGACGTAGAGAAATCTATAGACATAGCCTTAAAATTTAAATTGTTCAGAATATACCAACACAGTCCACCACCTCTAGAATTTCTATCGCCACGTAATAATTCATATCCCGGTATATGTATTGAACTCGATGGAAAATCAGGACATAACCACGATTCCGATATAGCTATTAAATGAAATTTATTTTCATTTTCATTAACAAAGTCACAAAATGTATCAAAACTTAAAACTAATGATCGTATATTTACATGTGCTATACGTAATCCCTTATGTTGATTGGAAAATTTTAACTCTTCTATTCTATTTTCAATATAGTTATTAACACTACTTTTATGTTGTACTTCTAGATTTTTAACTGTTTGCTGAATATCTACTAAATTAGCTTTTGTTTTGAAGATACCTCTTGAAAATTTTTACTTGAATCAATCTTATTACCATTATTATTTTTATTTACATAGAATTTACGCACAGCAAAACCCTCAGGCCAAAATGAAGCATCCAAAATTTTTGATAAGTGATTTGCATCAATTGTGATTTTAAATGAACTGTAAGAATCGGGAAATTTTGATTTTAATTCCATAATATTTACTTCTGGTATATTAGTGTTGTTAAGTAGTTGCTGCAATTTAGATTGGATATAATTAACAATCTTATCTTTATTTACAGCGGGATTTACTCTAGTAAGATGAACATTTGAGTATTTCTTCCTTTTTGCAACAGATATAAATTCATTGTTATTTAAAACAGAATTTGTCGATGCTGTACCTATTATCAGTTTATTTTCATTATATAACTTCTTGTTATGTCTTACCGCTTCATTATTATGAGAGACTGAATTCGAAGTTATAATTGAGGGTTTCTCATTTTGCTAGCTATGTAAGGAAAGATTTTTGTTGTTATTATTATATGGTACTGCTGTAGATGGTTTCTGATTATTACCATGTTTTGCTACATCTGAATAGCTTTTTGCATCACATGAGGGTCCATTGCAATTTTGGTTATTAATGTATTTTTGATTTGTGAGTAGTCTAATTAGATCAATATTACTGGATTTTAGCACATCAATTTCGTTTCTTAATTGTACTATCTCATCTTTTAGTGATTTAGTTTCTTCATTAACAATTTTCTTTATAATATCAGTAAAGTTCCCACTGTTGAAAAATGTAAAAATCTCGTTATTGCATTCTTTAAATTTATCAAAGCAATAAGTAATAGTTGAGAATTCAAGTTAAAACAATCTCTGGGAGTATCAAGTGCACTTTCCTCATATATAGTATCTGAAACAGCACTCTTTTTACGTCGTCCTTTAGCTGGTGCCATCACGTATACACCCTGCTTAAAATAAATTTATATTTGCAGGGAACTGTCGTTGAGAGGATAATTAATATTTCACAGCAGTTAATGTGTCTTAATCACTGATAAAAGTATAAAAAAAAGATTAAAAAAAACTGATATACTTGTTTTTAAAAAGTTATTAAACACTGACAAAAAATAATACAACAATGCAAAATTCGACAAAAAGTGTTACATAAAAAAAATTATAAAGCGTCACAACACTAAAAATTCCATGTACTTAAAATTTTTTCACAGATAGTACTTGTCCACGAACACTATATTCAAACGAACATATAAAATAATTCAAAACACGTAAAAAACCTTTTAAAAATTGTAAACTACTGTAAAATTATTAAACGAAATTTGACACGTAGTAAATCTGTCAGTCACTTCTTCCGTAAAATGTGACGCCAGGGTATGGCCGATTAATATTTTGCGTTTCTCCTATCGCTTTGCATGTGGTAAAAAAGTTGACTTGAACCAATCAGTAAATGTTCTTCCATCCATCCATGCCCTTATTCTATTATAGCTGGCACTCGCTGTACACCAACGTCAGCACGTGACCTTTTAATATTCAATAGCAAATAGACCCAATCAGTTTAGGGTGAGATGTCCTTTAATCTTGAATATCCAACAGATTTTTGCATATGTTTGAAATCTGTCAAGTTAAGGGGAAATTCCCATTCCCTACAAATAGCCCCCACCTTCTTAATAACTGATTTTACTTGTTTGAAACTAAATACGGCTTGTTCTACGCTGATTCTCACGTGTCAGTCATAGTACTTATTATTTAAAGTACCATAGCAAATATTATATGCTTCTGTTACCTCTCTTAGGCTTCACCATTTGTCTGTGACTCTAATGAACAATCTACGCTTGTAGCGGAGTAACTTCAGCCTGTCTAACATGTCTTAGATATTACTCTTCTTTAATCTATTCGTAAGTTTAATCGTACGAATTCATATTTAACAGTATTTGGATGCAATTTTCAATTTTTTGTCTCGTGTTACTTTTCAAAGGGTTTTTGAGTTGTTTCGTGTTCGTGTGATATCACAAACTGTAAAAAAGCAGATTATTGCTCTGCGCCACAAAAGAAACAAACTGCGCCCAACAGTGATGCCCTGACTTAAAAAGTATCAGCAGTGATATAAAAAAATGCGTTTTAATTTAAAGTAGCTCTTGACAATGAAGGAGACATAACAAGTAAAAATAAAATATTGAACAACGGAGCAGTGGAAAAGAGTGACAATTTGAAGTTCACGGGCACTGCTCCAATTTTGCCCGTCGTTCACTTAGGGAACTTCAGCGACTTCTATCAAAAACCCAAATACTCACTAAAAGTGATGTTTTGTGGCTGTTTCATAGCTTCCAGACTGTAGCAGATAGACAGCACTAAAAATGAAACCGATCCCAATAAAGCATAGGCGGTTTCCATACGGTGACGAATGCATCGAGGTAACACTGACAGTGTCTAACTGGCCGGCGTATTCTACAGACTTGAACCTCATAGGCTAGATCCACAGGAAGAACTGCTCCACCAAAACTAAGATGATCGAAAGTGTCGTTAGTCTGGTATAGGAACCCAGAAGTAAAGAAATTGTAAAGAAAGGGGGTGAAAAAAGTAATAAAAGCGAATATTGGTCACATTTCTTATTAAAATTTAAAAGAAAAATAAATGTTTGCATTATAATAATAATAATTGATCGAAAAAATTAATACTTGACTGGATTCTATATGAATTACAAAAATAGAAATATTTGTGCTTAAGAATGGAAAACAAATTCAATACGAGTCTGATATTTTAATAGTGTTTACGATATTTAGTCTACAAGTATTTTATTAATTTATTATTGTTTTTACATTTTTAGACCAATTTCGCCATGTTACACCGGCGGCGCCGCGTGATATTGTTAAATCAAGATTTGTACATTTATTTACATGTTGTTTGCACTGCTAATTAAATTCTGTAAACGAATAGGAAGATTTCCGGAGCACGTGTAAAGGCTTTCCTTGGAAATTCTACTCATTGCATTGCTTTGAAGATTTTTCTTCTTTTACGAGATATCTGACTAGACTTGATCAATTTTTATTCAAGGTGCGTTTTGATGGTAAGTATGAATGTTAGAATCTCTACATATTTCAATAATTATCACTTTATAGAACCTGTTTAAGTCAAAAGAGTAGTTATGAGTAGAGTTTGGATTTTTAAGCACAAAAATTACAAAAAAAGGCGCTTTAAAAAGCACAAAAATATAGCCAAAAAAGCATTTGAAAATTCAAAACAAGCTTAAAATATGCATAATAACAAGAGTTCGGATTTGTAAGCACAAAAAAAATAAAGAAAACGCGTGAAATACGCAGGAAAGATTTATTAAACCTTACATATAAGTGAATGTGGGTATAATATTTAGTTCAAAAAATTCAGATTTCATTGCGCCTTTGATAACAACTGATGATCAAATGTTCTAAATTTTCTACAGCAAAATTCTTTCGATGGTCACTGAAAATAAGTTTGTAGGCAGAAAATGTTCTTTCGATATCAACACTTGTAATTGGTGCGCTTTTATGTTTTGAAATTAAAAGTGGATTCAAATTAAAACTTCCAGCAAATTCACCGTCTAAAATGTTTGCTATTCTTTCTGCCTTTCCGTATCCTTCGTTGTTCGTCAATATTGTCTGTAGTTTTTCCTTTACTGTTTGTCCAGTCGACCCAGAGACGCTGAATGTGTTTAATTTGAAATTATTGATCAATTCAACTGATTAAGTTAATAATAAACCTGCAGTTTCTAATTTAGTAATTGTCTTCGTAACAGAGCTGTAGTTTGATTAAATAAATTGTAGTTTCTGATGCAACGCTTGATTTTTCAAAACGAGTTGGCAATCCTTAATTAATTGACTGCTTTCTTCGTCAAAAGAAACAACAACTTTTTTAAATTTTGTTGTAAAAATTTCAAAAAAAGCTTCAATAAGCATAAAATTATTAAATAAGCACGAAAACGAGAAAAAAAGCAAAAAAAAGCATAAAAAAAGATAGGTCAAATGGATTGTAATTGTTTAAAACGCAAATATTTGAAATATTATTTAGCTGCTATTAAAATAAACCTTAAGCATAATACCTAGAAATCCGAATTTTAGTTATTAGTCTTATCTGAAATACGAAGAGTAGGAAATAACGCTTCTATACGAAAGGAAGGACTTTTTCATATTTAATATTCAAATTTAGTTCAGTGACATATACAATCAATATAAATCTTTTTATATAATTTTATTTTTGTATTCATTTAATTTTTAAACTTTCCTTTATTTTTCTTTATTTCTTGAGATCTGTTTGTCAGTGAAACTAAAGCAGTTTAAAAACAATGCTTCTATCGCAATAGTCAAGTTTAAGTAGAACTAGAAAATAAGTTAGAATAGGAACACAAATGCTGTTTAAAAAATTGGAAAAAGGGTTTTCAAAATATAGAACTGGTAATGAGATTCTTTTAAAAAATGCTTCAATATTCTTGTAACCGTAACGGAAAAATGTGGTAATTTAAGTAACAATCCACAGCAAGATATTTTAAAATCAGTTAGTTCGCCAAAGAAGATACATAATAATCAGAAGCTAAAAGATATGGAGGAATTAACGAATAAAAGGAATTTAGAAGAAACGTTGAATATGCAATCTAGAGAATCATGCTGAAGTGACTCAAAGTAAGGTATTAGAAGTTAAAGAACCAAAAAGATATAAAATCATTGTAAAACGTAAAGTAATTCTAACGGATATTTATACGTACATGTAAAGGATTAATAAGTGGAAATATTATTATTGTATCTGGAAATAAAGAAAGAATACAATTAATATGTTAGGATATTAAACAGAAAATCTTGTAGAGATTTTCTAGGTGCATTCCGCATAATTAAGAAAATCAAGAATATTAGTATTTAACTTTCCTGAAAAAATGCCAAGAAAATAATTATATCTAAAAACCTAGAAATGAAAATAAGTAATGCTGACATCGACCCGAAATTTAGTATTCACCCTGCAAAGATAACCATTATAAAAAAAGATGAAGATATTGGACATACAATTCAAAAACATTCAAAATGTAACAAACGATAAAAAGACTGCTGTAGTTTTAACAAAAAGTGAGATAACATTAAATTATTTAAAAATTAATAAAATTATGGATTAATAGAAGAAATCTGAAACAGTTTAAAAGACATAGAAAATCAAAAATGAAAAGTGCGTACTAATTGGGTTAAGTCACATATAGCGATAGAAGGAAATGAATTGACGGAAACATGCTGCTCAAGGCAATGGAAGGCAAATAAACTAGAGAAGATTTCCAAAAAGGACAATTAAAGAAGAAGCGAAAAAAACCAGCAATAATAATTGGCAAATCAATTAGTTATTTAAGTACAGAGCGCTGGATGCGTTACCTTGCAGGAAAAAGGGCTTAAGCCACATACAGCAAAGTTTGCAGTAACTGAAAAAAACATATAGCAGTTGTAATTTTACAACTACATAATATTTTATCTCAACTAAGCTGCTTCAATAATATACTATTCAAAAGGAAATTAAGATTGAAATTGTTGTAATGGTTAAGTTCATGAAAAAAAAAAGGTTAGGGCCGTTTGATGTAACCAGAATTGTTAAGAGATTACCAATTTTCATGGGTTAGGTCTTTAATGCTTAATGTTGATTAGGGCTATTTGCCTCAAAATTAGTTTAGTTGGCTGTACTTAGAACGGTACTATTTCCAGTTGAGATAAATTTGTATACCAAATAACTCCTTTTGGACTTTAAAGAGTTTGGATTGTAGTATAAGATCCCAAAAGTCCGAAACAATCCCACTTGGCATTTTTTAAACGCTCGTAGCAGCTAGATGAATCTCTTTTTTAGCTTTCACTTTTACTTAAAGCATTTTTCTCGATCTTGCTAGTTTTTTTTTATTTTAGTAAATATGGGAAGGTCGGTCACTATGATATGAAGCAATGCCACTTTCTTTACTACTTCCCCAATTACTACTGATCTCTCTTTCATTAAATTTCATTTTTATTGGTATCAAATTAAAACTAATAAAACAAGGCACAACTATTCTCTAGATGAAATTTTGATTAATTCATTATTTATTAAAATATGGCCATTTAAAAATCTTTTAATGAAAAATGTTTAAGGTTACCATATTTACGAAAATTGAAAAAAAGACTAAACAAAATCGAGAAAAATGCTTTAAGCAAAAGTGAAAGCTAATGAAATTTGTGACAAAACAGAAGCAAAATCATCTCTTTACGATAAACGGTCTAGCTGCTACGAGCGTTCAAAAAATGTTAATTTCCCGCGCTTTTCCCGCTTTCCCGAAAAACGCACCACTGGGATTTTTCCGGACTTTTGGAATCCTATACTACAATCCAAGCTCTTTAAGGTCCAAAAGGAACTATTTGGTATACAATTTTTTGGGATAAAACCCCTTTTCAGAGCTAACTCTACTGGGCGTGACACTGATTGCGGTGGGGCTCATTATTCGGAGAGCACTCACACGATTGTAACACTTTTTAAATGATTAGTTACATTATACTTTAAAAGACTTGAAATTCTAAGATTTTATTCTACAGTATGGTCGTAAACTTGGGATAATAATTTGGATTTTTCAATAAATATTTCTTTTGTGCAGTTGAGGTCATCAAGTTCTTTTTGAAATAGCAAGCCTAAATCTTTTTAGATTTTAAACATCGATATACTATACTATTTTTAACAGTTGTAATGGAAACACGGTTATAACAAGAATGAGTTCAAAGCTTAAACCCTACTAGAAACTTAAATAAATCTTCTAGGTTATCTGAGAGCAAAATTTAGACCTAAAGTTATCAAGAGTCTAAATAGGCAAAACTATATCTCAGAGTATGTAACATGCTGAAACCGGTTGAAATTTCCTAACCTGTTTCAAATCACTTTTTTTATTATTGCATGCAGCTTTCTCTTGGTTTGTTCTGTTTCAACGCTTATTCAAATGCTTGTTCCGTCGCGTGTCCAAATATTTGCTACTCATTGATAATTGAAAGAAAACAAGATTTACAAGAAATAGAACGATGAGTATGAGAGAAAAACTTAAAGTTCAAGAACTAAACGCCTGAAACAGGTCAGTTTGTTTCCTTCCAGCCGTACAATTTGATACGTTGGTAACTATCAACAAAAGAGTTTTTAAGAGTAAGGTAAACAAGAACCAGAAAGTTTTCTTAGAGTGTGATAACTTCAACTTGCCGTCAAGAAATACACCAATGGTAGTTCTCATAAATTTCTTATTTGGATAAAAGTTTTAGACTGAATATTACCAAAGAGATTATTAATTAAAACAGACCTCCTTATAGAAACTATAATCTGCTTGATGTGAATTTGTCATAGTACATACCATCCCTTTAATTGGTATTATATGTTTAATCTTCAGTCTATAGTGTAGTTCTAATTAATATAAACATAGATGATCTACAATATACAACACTTCTAGACCTTTTTCAAGCAAAATAATGACAAGATTCAAGATTATTTCTAAAGACGCTACCAATAAAACATACAAAAAAGGCTTCTTTCAGAATTAAATTTCTAGTAGCTTTTCTCTTTAAATTATTTCTATTTAAGAAATCTTCTATAGATAATTTCAATAAAAACCGTGCAAGCCAGGTAACTACTTTGGGCCGAGGTAAGAAGGTGTCGACCACACAAGTATAGTAATAGAATATTTATTTATTTTAAAGTCTATCATTTTCTTTTTTTGAGTGGGTACCAAGAAGTCTTAATGTATTCAAACCTCGTTGATGCGCATATTTAAAAGGTACCACGGTTATCGTAATAATGTTATGAGTATAAACAGGTAAACAGATTCAAGATAAAAAGACTAGCCCAAACGCTAGATGATATCGAGGAGATAAAGCAACTATGTAAATAAAGTATTTAGGAATCAAACGACGAAAAACGCTTGCAAGGTATTGATAAATCAGTAAACCTTCAAATATTACAATTATTCTTATTCACACTCATTTTTTATCTGGCATATGTCAAAATTTGTATTATCTTTTGTCGACCAAAGCTTAGAAGTAAAATGATATAGAATCCTGAACTCAACACAAAAATATGGATCAAAGATACAGTTACCAAATTCTTGGCTTTGAACAACGAATTGTAATCAGTAACATTTATTTATATTTTTAGCTACTTGTTGTGGTTCAATTTCCACTTATGTCAATAATTGATCGAACCTCTGTCTGGTCCAGCTTTAGCAGAATAAATTCGTTTTAATTCCATTTTCTACGATACGTTTTTATCCGGTTGTACTGTTGGTCTTTTTTAAAACTTTTATCACGATCGTCGTGCGTAAAGGTTCAAAGATGGTCTTGCAACGTTAAATATTTTTTCGCTCTTTGGGTATTAGGGTGTTTAGATTAGTTACCTTTTTGGTGCATTTGGTGCGTCATATTTTCTTCGTTTTTGGCTGACTAACAGCAATCTACCTCAATCTGATCAACTATCAAAGCCACACACCACCTTTGATAAGATTTGTTTTTAGCTACCATTTGCCTCTTAAATTCGAATTACGTTTGACTCGATTTGTTTTTTTTTGGGCACTGACGATTGTGTTTACGTTTTTGTAGGCCTCAGTCTTTTCCTTGAATTTGCCGTTTTTTTTTCAATTGCATATTTGAGAATAGTACAGAGACCCGTCCGCGGGAAGCTTATCATACCAGCTCCTTTTCAGTAGCGTTTGAAGGTTACTGTGTTTTGGTTTGTGGTATTTCTACTTTTGTTTTTTAAAAGTAAACAACAAGGACAAACCCTACCGTACTCGGGCATTGTATAGTCAAATCATTTATTTTTATTGGTTAACCCTTAAGTCAATCCTACAACGTCAATAAGTAAGTATTGTTGGAAAAATCTTTGCGACAGTGATAACACTTAACTTTTGTGCGTAAAACGCTCTTCAGTGCAGATTTATTTTTAAAATCTAACCTTCAAACTTTTATTCAAAATTTCTTTTAATTTGTGATATTTAACTTTTCTTTTAAAGCAAAATTCAATTGCGCTTACAGTTAGTTGGATATAGCAATTTGAGGCTTCACTCCTTTCATTTATTGTAATCGCAGATTGAGTATACGAAATTAAGTTTACTAATATAGAGAATCGCGAATATATACAGGGTGGTAAAAAATTTAAGTATTGCAAAGGCTTTAAAACATTACTCCATTTACCAGCTTTGTTGGAATTAATTAAGCCAGCACAAACTTTATTATTCTTTAAAATTTCTTTGTAAATCAAAACAGACCTCGCCTTGCTACTTATTCCGTCCATGAACTTGTTTTTCTTACTGCTTATATTAAATTCTCTATCAATTCAGCTTTTGTATTTAATTAAATTTACTTAATGCAGGTAAATATTTTTTCTAAATCTTTTGAATTTAGCAGTTTTACAGAGATTTTATCACTTAGTTTGTAAATATTGGCTAGGTTAGATCCGATTAGATGGTCGAATAAACTGAATAAACAGTAGGAAAGTGAAGTTTGTACAGAGTCTGATTTGGGTGACGATGAAGATAAGTTTGTTGCAAAGAGTGACCGTGACACTGATTTACAGCAAGAAGACAAAAAGTCTGTATCTGAAAAAGAGGACGATGCAGCATAAGAGACATATTATTTGAGGAAAGATGAAACTACGAAGTGGAGCAAGACATCACCACCTGCGTCTAAAAGGAAAGCAAACAATTTAGTATAGAGAGTACCAGGACTGGTTGATGTTGCAAAAAATGCAAACACTATTTTGGAATGTTTTTTAACCTTCACTAGCAATTCAATTGTAAACAATAACTATGTCTACAAATATATACATTGAACGTATAAAACCGAGATTTGCCCATGATAGAGATGCCAAACCCACCGATTCTTGTGAGATAAGAACATTTTTGGGTATACTATATCTACTTGGTGTTAAAAAGTATCGCAGAACAAATATTTTAGACATGTGGAAGACTGACAAAGCAGGAATTAAGGCAGTCTATCCATCGATGTCTTATAATCAATTTTGATTTTTTCACCGTTGCCTTAAGTTTGACCATCGATGAACAACTGATCGCATTCCGAGGAAAATGTGCCTTCAGCAAATATTCAGGAAATACTTGCCTTCCAAACAGGCTAAATACGGAATAAAGACTCTTGTAGATCCCGAAACCATGAGCACAATTAATCTAGAAATTTATTCTTGACAACAACTTAAAGAATGATATCAACAAAGTAATTCTCCAGCTAATATTGCCAAAAGACTCATTGAACAGGTGCATAAGACTAGTAGAGACAGTATAATGAACAAATATGGACAAGTATTTCATTAGATATAGAATTACTATATGAAAAGAAAAATAACAAGAAAAAACTGCCCCAGGCTTTGTTCAAACTAGAAGTCGACCTGAAGACAACAGCTTATTTGGGTTTAAAAATAATTGCACTTTGGTTTTATTTGTTGTCTCCACGATGTATTGCAATAATGAAATTGAAGTGACTACAAATAAGCCTGAAATCATCATGGAGTACAACTGATCCAAATGTGTCTAGAAACAGCAAGTGGTGGACTTTGACTTTTTTTGATTTAATGAATATCGGAGCACTTAATGCTTTGAATTTATATGAAGCAAACAAAAGCTACGAATAGATTGATTTCTGTCTTCCTTAGCAAAAACCAGTTAATTCTAAAACGAATGCACATGACAAATATTCCAAAAAAATAAAAGAGCGAAGATCCGTCTGTTAATAAATTTAGACAATCCGCTTACTGCCATAGAAGAATCTTAGAGAAAGTTCGCAAAAACAGGCAAAAGACATTGTCATATACGTATACTGGACAAAAGGGCTTCGGTTATATCCGACAAATGTTTTAAAGAGCACTAGGAAATTATTTGCACGAGGTGTCCACAAATCAGAAAGAAGATGAAGAAATTTTGACGGAATCTGCATAAGTTTTTATTTAGTTTTATTACACGTACGCAAAATGTATGTTTTTACACAATAAATATTTAAAGGAAAGCATCAAAGAGCTATTTTAATTCAGGCTGATAATTGACAAGATTCCTTGATTTGTTCGTTAAATGAAATGTATCTATGACGTAACGGCTCATTAGATTATTGACCACTGCACTAGATGTAAGCGGAAAGGGTACACGTAGAATTAAAATTTAACTACACTTTGTAACAAGAAAGAGATGGCTAGAGGGTCTTGATAATCTAGTGTTTTACGTATGAAAAGTTGTACGTCCTGTATTCTCATGAAAATACATGTTAGCAAATTATTCTCCCTGAAGTGTAATAACTAAAAACTTTGAACTGGAAACTTTAATAGCTTTTTATGTTTAATTAGGTTTTTTTCTCTACTACTCATATTCTATCAACTTTCAGGGTATTATTTATTATGTTGTTTTCGTATACAACATAAAATACCGGGTATGATTTTATTTCTTAAAGTATTTATAATTGGAGCCAGTCTCAGCAGAGATTTCTTCAATTTTTATTCATATTTAATTCAAAAGTAAGAACCTAAAAATAAAACGAAAATATTAAGGAGAGATTGCAAACAAACATCAAATTTAATAACCCTAATGGACTAGGATGGATCTCCTTTTTAAATTCTCCCAGTAACGGACATATATTTTCCACGTAAAATGTAAATTTTAATCTTTATTCTTGCAAACACACCATGAACTAAAACCGGCTTGCATTAAAACCACGAATGCGGATTGCAGAACGGTTCTGCCGTAGAATTTTCTTTCGTCTTATTTCCAGCGCGCACCTATATAGTACACACACATTCATCCACACAAATATCCATAAAGCATATACCTACTACGTATTACAGCAAACGTAAATAGCCATATTAAGCTCATGTGTTGAAATAAAGCTAAACGAGCGTGAAACAATGTCTAACCATAAACCCACATTGCATATTGCATTTTCGCTTATATCCGGCATGATCTAGATCGTTGTTTAGGGGCTTTTATTCCTTTGCGAAATGGAAATTCAAAATACAATAACGATAAAGTACAGGCTCATTGCAAATTCCTTTCTTAATGCATTATGCATTTTGGTGCTTTTATGAGTAAGCCAAGGATTTGTAAATAATAACAATCCTGTTCTACTCGATATCTCTGCATATCCAAAAGTTAAAAATGCCTTCTATTAAACAAATTTTTTTTTTTTTATTGTCTTAGTATTACAATCTGGTCAATTATGACCAATGAGCAATTTTATTCTAACCTAGCTTACTAATTGAAAAAACTTATATTAAGGTATACTCATCAGTGTCCTTAATGTTCAGCTGTCTTTTAACTAAGTACACTACACCTGACGTGTACACTACCGCACCATTCTCTGCTTTTCACTGACTCTAGCACTAATTCAAATTAGCTCAAAAGGTTTAAGTCTTTTGAGCCTTCTCACTAGTTGCGTGTTGTCAAGGAGCTGGATGGCTTCAACATTCACGTGCTGATGAAGTCTTTCTTCATGTTGTTTGGCAAATCTTGTGATAATTTCATCCACAGTCTCCATTTCCAGGTCTCGATAGAGGTCGCTGTTTCAAGAGTACCAAGGTGCATTTACCATACTTCTCGATACTTTATTTTGGACTCGTATAATTGTTTTATTACTTTGTTTGGTACAGCCCCAGAGCTGAATTCTGTAAGTCCAAACTGGTCTAAGTATTTGTTTGTATAACAAAATTTTATTATGCAGAGACAGAGTGGAATTCCTACCAATCAGCCAGTACATTTTTCTGTATTTTAGGTTTAGCTCTTCCTTTTTCTTTTTGACATGAGGCTTCCATCGCAGTTTTGCGTCTAGGGTCATGCCCAGATACTTAGCTTGGTTTGAGTAGGGTATTTGTTGACCATTAATGTTTACTGGTATTGGTTCTATTTTTTTGTTTGTAAAATCTACATGTACTGACTTACTTTCATTCAGCTTGATTTTCCATGTTTTTGTCCATTTCTGTATTTCTTGAATAGCGGTTTGTAGTTTTTCAGTTGATTCTTCATTATTATTTCCAATTGCCATTACAGCAGTGTCATCCGCAAATGTGGCTATTGTGTTATTTTCTGGTTGTGGAATGTCACAAGTATATAGCAGGTATAGAACCGGACCTAGGACACTTCCTTGTGGCACTCCCGCTTGAATTTCTTTCAGTTCAGAATAGGCATCTTCCTGCTTTATTCTGAAGAATCTATCGGATATATATGAATGTAATATTTCTACGTACTGTTCTGGGAAATATGAGTTTAACTTGTGTATTAGCCCTTTGTGCCAAACTTTGTCAAATGCCTGGGCCACATCCAAAAAGACTGTAGAACAAACTTTTTTTTCTTCGAGGCTCTTCTCAATAATACTTGTTATTCTGTGGATTTGGTCAATCGTGGAATGCTTGTTTCTGAATCCAAATTGATGTGTTGGTATTAATTTTTGTCTCTCAATAACAGGTTTCAACCTTTTGAGTAGTAATTTTTCAAATAATTTTGAAATTACTGGTAATAAGGAAATAGGCCTGTATGATGTCACTTCGTGTGGTTGCTTGCCAGGTTTTGGTATCATAATCACTTTCGCGATTTTTCACAAACTTGGCACATATCACAGTCTGAAGGATGCATTTATTAAGTTTGTTAATTTGACTATGGCTTTCTTAGGCAGATTTCTGAGTATTTCCCCAGTTATTAAATCGAATCCTGGAGATTTTTTTGGATTGATATTATTTTTAATTTCATTGATTATTTCTTTTGGAGAGGTGAGTCGTATACTTTCTTTCTCTTGTATTGAATTTTCTGTTGTTAATTCTACTGCTAATTCTTCGCTGTCTTGAAAGGTTTTTTCTAGATGATTTCCATACAATTCTGCTTTTTGTTGATTACTGCGTGCCCACTTTGCTTTTCCCATTCTTAGTGGCGGGATTTGCAGGATCGGTCTTTTTAATCTCTTTGTTGCTTTCCAAAGAGAATAGTCTGTACAACCATCGTTGGTAAGTTCTTTCAGATATGTGTTAATAGTGTCATTTTTTAGCAGTTTTATTTCTCTTTTCAATTGTTGACTAAGATTATTTAACTTTGTTTTATCTTGGGGTGATCTTGTTTGTTGCCACCTTCGTCTTTGTTTTCTTTTTTCGGTTATTATTTGTCTAATTTCTTTTGGGTAGTTATTTCCTGCAGTTCTTTTTCTAAGTGTAGGAGTATTTTCCCAAGCTGCCTGCTGTATATTTCTTACAAACAACTCCACGTCTTCATCAAGTTGTTGCTCATTTTTTAATGGTACAGAAAGATTAATATTTTCTTCAAGACTCATCTTAAAGCTTTTCCAGTCAGTATGCTTGTTGACTAACATTGGGCAAGCTTCTTTCTCTATTACAGTTTGACTTAATGTTAAGATAATTGGTGAATGGTCTGAATTCATATCCCAACCTTCTTTTATTTGTATGTAATTTGCAGGAATGTTCTTTACAATATAGAAATCTATCAAATCTGGTATTTTATTGTAGTCCGTCGGCCAGTATGTTGGCTTTCCAGTAGACATCACTTCGCATTTATACTCTTTTATAGCTTCATAAAGCTCTTTGCCTTTGGTCGTAGTCAATCTTGATCCCCAAGATATATGTTTAGCATTGAAGTCCCCTCCAATAATAAATCTATTACCTTGTCTGTTTAGAAAATCAAGATATTGGTTTCGTTTTAGTGCATGTTTTGGTGGACAGTAAACTGCCACTACTATTATTCGATAGTTTTCCGTTCTTACATTGACTGCAGTAGCTTGTATTTCTTCTGTTTCGTTTCCAATTTCTTCATAATGTAGGATGTTTTCTTTGATTATTATTGCACTACCCCCTTTAGCAGTGTTTTCTGAATGTATGGTGTTGTAGACCTTATAACCTTTAAATTTGATATGTGTTTGTTTTGTGAAATGTGTTTCACTTATGAGACAGATGTCAATTTTTTCTATGTCGAGGACTGCTTGTAATTCTTGCTGATGTTGTAGCAGTCCGTTAGCATTCCAGGCCATAATTCGAAGATCATTAGCCATTTTTCTTTCGTCAAAGCTTTTCATTAAACTTGCTTGTTCATTTAATTTGCTTAGAATTAGCTGCAAGTGTTGTTCGATGTCTGTAGTTTGTTTGGTGCTTTCTTTTCCTTTATGTGTCTGTATTGGCTCTTTCAATATTTGACTGTATGGTACATGATTTGTTTTTTTGTAAGAATTTAATTGTGTTGCATATTCTTTAATTTCATTTCGGACAGGTTGTTTTGGTTTTTCTACTTTCTTCATCCTGTTTGTTTTTATTTTTTTAAGTTCTTTTGCTATATTACATCCACGGTAGTTGGCTGGATGGGCCTCTCCACAATGGACACATTTTGGCTTCTCGTTTGTTGGTTTGGTACAGTTCCTAGTATGATGTTTCCCAGTGCATTTGACACATCGCGATTCTTTGGCACAGTAGCGTTGGGTATGTCCATACGCTGGGCAATTTTTACACTGCCGAATTAATTTTGAAGCCCTAATTGGTTCTATTTGGACTCCGATGCCCAGAATATCCTTAATTTCATAAATTTTATTAATATCTTCATCATGGCTAAACACTAACGTAAAAATGTCCAGTGGTTCCTTTGTTTTCCACTTTAATTTGTTAATTACATCTATTATTTTATAGCCTCTTTTGACCAGTTTTCTGGCTATTTTTTCTCTATTACAGTCATGGGGTAGATATATTACTACAACTTTGATTGGCCGGTTTTGTTTATTTTCGTAGGAGTGCCACGAATAGCCATTTTCACTTAGTATTTTTGTCAGTGCTCTATAGCATTCACCATCAGGCACATTTATTTTAATGTTTCTGTTATTAATTATTTTTATTTGAAATCCTATCATAATTTCGCTCACTTCTTCATGTAGTTTTTCAAAATTTTTAACACTATCTATTATTACTGGCGGAGGTTGTTGAGTTCTCTTAGCTTTAATTTTTGTAGTTTTAGTGGCTTGTTTTGTAGGTGGGGTTAATGAAGTATCCATTCTTCTTTTCTTAATTCCCTTTCCTTTCACTCTAATCCACCCTGTTTCTCTCGCTAGCTCTTCCTCGTCTGTCTCATATTGTATTTTTTCTTCTTCTTTAGGTTTATTCGCAATTTTTTCTAATTGCGAATATTTTCTTTGCAAATTTATTAAATCACTCTCTAACAGTTTAAATTTGTTGTAGATAGTAATTTTTTCTTGTTCAACTTTTTTCCATTCGTTGTACAATGCCTGTTCATTTTGCGATCTTGCATAATTTTCTTGAAACAATTCGTTGTTTCTTTGCATTAATACTACTTCATTTGGCGTAGCCTGTGTATTTGTGTGATTGTAGAAATCCATTTATTAAGATTTAATGCTCATATTTATTTCGTCGCGATAGCTAAACGACCAACACGGACGTTGTTATCACTCCCGACTGATGATAACGTTTTCTGTTTATAATGATACAAGAGTACACTCTAGCACGTGTTTACTGCTTGGATGACAAACGAATGCTTTTTATTAAACAAATAATAATCAAATAATTCTTTGTTATGCTAGGAATGTACTGCATTTGCAAAAGATTCAACAAAGTTAAAGATCATGTTGCAACTTGTTATTCTAATTTTTCCTGATTTCATAATGAAATCTAGTTTTGATAGGTCTTGATAGGATTATTTATTGTCCAAAAAACTGAACGCATTTTAATGGTTTCTTACAAATAGTGCAGGACGGCTTAGTAGTACGTATGTAACAAAATTTGTCAATTTGTTTGTCAATTTACCCTGCGGTAACAAAAAACTTTTACGAACAAAAACTCTAAACCAGTTTATGTGGGTGTAACGTAAAACAAGGCTGTTGGTAACTTATTGAAAAGCCCACCCTGTTCCACTTTTATGTTGCTAAAAATTTATTTATTCTGAAAGTAGGTTTTGCACAAGTTAAGCTTTATATACTGTTTTGTTTTTTAGGAGTTAATTGTTATTCTATAACAAAACAACCTAGTTCGGAAGGGAATACATTTCTGAATATAAAACAGTACGCTGTCTCTTAAAAGGTCTGGCTTTCAGATTCCTTTTTGTAGTTTCAGGATACGTTTTATGGGACTGTTATTTTTTTCTACTTCAATCTGGGATGACTACTTTACGTGTTCTTATTAATTCCGCACGCAACTTTTATAGATGAAGTAACTACCTGCGCGGACCACATGGAGAAATCAAAATAAAGTAACTGCAATTTCATCTTGCAAATATCATGACAAATATTTTTTTTACCTTCTTTATTTCGAAACACAAACGTTTGTCTTAAATTATTGTGTTGATAGAACTTTTAAAATCACAATAAAATCTATCTAAACTGAATTCTTTAAATTCTAATGTTGTCTTTGAGCAGATGCCAAAACTTCAGGTCACCCAATAAAATGTGTTTCGTTTGGTTTTAAAAAATTTTACATTTTTGTATCTTCCTCTGAATGTCTATAGATTAGGATGTGCCATAATTCAGTTTAACCCTTTATAGGGCAAATTTTTCCTTTTTAAAATTTTTTGTCTTCAATGTGAATTCGATCTAAAGGTTGAATATTGTAAAAACAAAATCAGTTTTTGATATTTGAGATGACATTATCCACCAAACATGTACGCCACCGTTAGTTACATAAATTTTGCTGACAATTGGAAAAGTCACATAATGAAATCAATCCAAAACTGCTACTGAGCTGTCATTTATTTATGTAATACTTATAATTGTATCAGTGATGATACATTCATTTATGAAAGGAGCAGCCAATAAAATTACTACTAAATGGATGTCTAGTGGAAGGAAGAATACCAAAAGCCTGGAAAAATGCCAAAGTCATTCTACTCTATAAAAAATGAGAAAGCAGAGATATAGAAAACTACCGACCTATACGTTTCCTGTCACATATTTACAAACTATTAACTAGACTCATAACAAATTGACTAAGAGCGAAGTTAGGCTCATACCAGCCAATAGAACAGGTCGGATTCCGAAAAGGATTTGGTACTATCGGCCATACACAAACAGTCCGAACAATTATTGAAAAAACAACAGAATACAATATTTCGTTACATTTGGCATTTATTGATTATCATAAAGCCTTTGATAGTATTGAAACATGGACATTTATAGATGGAATGGACGGTGCCAAAATTGATTTCAGATATTCTACTATCATCAAAACATCCATGATTGAGCTACCCTTCAAATAAAAATAGATGATGATACAAAACAGGAAAAATGAACCTTAACAAAACAAAAATAATAAGTAACAGCCAATACAATATTATCATAGATAATACCATCCTAGAAAAAGTAGAACAATACATATGCCATGGGCACACAATTCAAAATGGCAAAGAAAATCAAACCGCCGAGATTAAACGAAGGATTCATCTGATATCGGTGCCATTCGGCAAGCTTAGTTACATCCTAAGAGATAAAAATATACCAATGTATCTAAAACGAAAGGATTATGATAGCTGCAACATATGGCCTGGACACTATGACAATAACAAAAAGATAGCAAAGCAACTAAGAGTTACTCAACGAACCATGGAGCGAACCATGGAGCGAACCATGTTGAGAATCACCTTGAGAGATAAAAATTCGCAACAGTAAAATACGCCACAGATCTGGAGTAACTGATATTATAAAGAAAATGGCAAGACTCAAGTGGCAATGGATTGGGTACTTAACAAGGCAAGATAAGGAAGGATGGTCAAGTAAAGTAACTTTCTGGAGACCAAGAGAAACTACGTAGAAGAAGCGTGGGACGACCCCCAAAGAGATGGATCCACGACGTTAAATTAATAGCAGCCAAACAATGGATGAAAATGGTTGCAAACAGAGAAACTTGAAACAACTAGAAGAGGCCTATGTCCAACACTGCATGAACGAAGGCTAAAGACAAGGAAGAAGAAGATTTTGGACACCCTCATATCCTGATCATTTGACCAGCACAGAAGAATGTTGGCTAAACAGTGAAATATTATCAATATGCCCATGAACATTAGCAGAGCATATAGTTCAGATTCACTCGCATATACTGAAGAACATCATTCGTGAAGAACATTTGAAATATTTCAGAAGGTTTCTTTTGTAGTTATTTGATTAATAAGCTATCTTGTTCCAATCTGGTCCGCCATCACTGACTACATTGTTATTATTAGGGTTTTTGTTGTTACTATCCGAGTCAGTATTTTAATTTCCGGAGTTTGGTGTTGGAATACTACGTAGTCTGGGTGAATAAAAGTTTTCCAAACCTTCGTTGGATCATAGTTAAGATCTTGAATGGAATCGTCATTGTCAGTAAGATTTGCCTCTGATTCCTCTATGAAAATTGGGTGAACTGATAGTTTTGTAGATGTTGATGTTGATGCTCTACTTCTGCAGGTATGTTCTTTCTCATCGTAAATACGTTCATCGTCAACTTTTGAATCTTCGCCAAAATCGGAATCAAAAGCTTGTTTTTTAGATATTCCATTAATAAAGTCGTAGAGCTTGTCGGCAGCCACTCGTCCATTTCGGATAGGTAGTAATGTGCTATTTTTTAAATAAAACGTGAATGCAGTAAATACATTTGCAGCTAAAATTGCAAAGCACGTAATGAGAACAAACAATGTACTAATTTCCTCCAAAATTCCGAAATAAATCATGCAATACTCGACTACCAACATTCACATTACGTGTTTGTAGGTTATCTTACGATATTTCAGGTTTAGCGTGTAATATCATCTAAGCCCAAAACGTACTTACATTTACCTTTGCCTTGTATAAATGATAAATAGTTAATAAAATCTCGCACAACACCACCTGTCATACCATCTCACTCTTGCCACGTAGCTGCTACGATATAGTAGCCACTTGCATTCTAATTCCCCTACTATCAACAAGTGCCGTCTATAAACATCGCTTTAGACCACAAGGTCTAAAATTGCAAGCAAAATTCGTTATGAGGCAGCCGTAGTAGAAGTGGCATATATAGAAACCACCAACATATGATGAATTAAAATGTAGAGGAAACCTTACATGACAATAAATGGTTTCAGATAACTTCATACAAAATTGTCTAAATCGAATAAATGTCATCAAGTAGGGAGAGTTGGGTAGCCTACAGAAGACCTCAATCAGCGCCTTGTGCCAAAAAAAGAATTTCTTAAATTTGTTTATGATCTTGCAGAAGAAATGAAAACTAAACATCGTTCTAACAAAAAGAATAAAACGGCTGGTGAAGACTTTTATTGCAAGTTCTTAGAAATACATCCAGGGCTTTCTTTAAGGTCTGCAGAATCTACAAGTATTGCGCGTGCAGTTGGCTTCAATTGCCCACAAGTAGACAGATGTTATATGGTTTATGAAGCACTTTGCAAAAAATCAAGTATACGCCTTACAAAATTTTTAATGCAGGTGAGACTAAAATTACATGTGTGCACGCTAACCAGAAAGTTTTGTCTATGAAAGGCAAAAAACAGGTTGGTAAACTCACGTCAGCAAAAAAAGGCCAAAACGTTATTCTCATGTTGTGTATGAGTGCCGCGGGATTTTTCTGCCTCCTTTCTTTATTTTTCCAAGGGCTAAAATGAATGAATGATGAAGAATACTCCAGTGGAATTAGTCAGCGCAGCTCAATCAAATGGCTGGGTCATAGGTGAGATTTTCTTGAAGTGGCGTCAACATTTTGTAAAATATTCCAATACAAGTGAAGAAAGCCCAGTTTTATTTATCCTAGATGGTTATTCCAGCCATTAAGATCTGCAAATCATTAAATATACAAAGGCATCACGAAGCTTTTTTAATCTGCCTACAACGAAACATGTTAACTTTGGATGCGGCAAAATTCAGGAATGCGCATTAATCAGTACGACATCGCAGGATTAGTGTTGGTGGTGTTCACGAAAATTAGCCAATTTGATATTGCGAAAAAAAATTTTCAATGTACGGGCATTTATCCCTACAATTAAACATGTCTTCTCTGACATCAACTTTCTTTCGTCAATGATAACCGATATTCCTGAAGCTGCTGACAAAGCGCAAGCTCTTCCTGAAACTGCTGCAATGGTTCTAGATCGGTCTACACTCACTTAGCCTTCTGCCGGAATTCCAATCCTATTTGATATTACTGAAAAGTCACAGGAACCTTTTACTTCAAGCTACATAATTATGTTGTTCAAGATAATTCTTCGAAGTCTGTCTCAGCCTCTTCTTCAAATGTAATTTAAATATTCTTTCCAAATATTATCTTAAATTATGAAATAATGTTCGTACAATGTTATTACCGAATATTAACAGAAGATTATGAGAATATATCAAGAACATATTTTAAGATAACATAAGGAAAATATTCAAAAATGTTACGTTTAATATTACTGGAACATTTTCTGAAAATATTACTATAATGTTATTACCGAATATTAACAAACCATTATAAGAAAATATCAAGAAAACATTTTTAGCTAATATACGGAAAATATTCAAAAATGTTACATTTAATATTACTGGAATATTTTTTGAAAATATTACTGCAATATTGTGTACTGCTTGGTACCAAATATAAGTATAATGTTCGTTCCAAATATTATCTTAATACTATGGAACAATGTTCTTATAATGTTATTACGGAATATTAACAAAACATTATGAGAAAATATCGAGAAAATATTTTCAGCTAATGTAAGCATAATATTCAAAAGTGTCACATTTAATATTACTAAAATATTTTTTGAAAATATTTTTATAATATTGTGTGCTGCTTCACGTTGCCGCTTTTTTTTGAAATATTTCTTGTTTATTTTTTCGGGATATCTTAATCGTTTTCTCGGGTTATTTAGTAGGGGGTTTCTTTCATTCCTTCTAACTGTCGTTTAGGTTGTTCTAATCCTTTTTGAGTTTGTTCTAGTTCTGCGATTTTATATTCAGCTTTCTTTCTTAACAATTTTTGTTTTCGGAAGTCCTGTAAATACAGCAGACTTTAAACTTGTGTATGTTTTCCTACGAGGTTTTACATGTTCTTCATTAGAATCGTATACGGAAGAAGAACAATATTCATTCCGAAACATTAGGTGAAAAAAACCCAGCCGTTGATTCCAAATCAAGGTTATCGGTACAACATTCGATTTGGAAGGCACTGAAATATCAGCATCTGTAAAAAATATGAGATTTGCTAAGAATTTGTTGTACGCTAACGCCTTAAACTCTCAAGCATAAATATATGGTATCTATCTTGTTATCTAGGCAAGTACTATGAGAACTGAAACATAAAAAACAATTACGCGTTGAGGTCACCTAAACAGTTTCACTTAATAAATTAGCTTTGTAGGTAGGTAGGTATATCAAGTTTTGACAAAAACGATTTAGCTAACTAAAACTCAACCCCTTGTAAAGTCATCCTGACACAACAAATCCTAGTTTCAAGGTGTTGTCTTATAAGTAGATAGTTAAAATTAAAAGTAAAATTTAGAAATTTAAAAATATTTAGAAAACTACTCTCAAGTACTAAAGAAAAAGAAGTAAAAAGTAAATACGTTTATAAACATAACCTTAAAATAATTTGCTTGGTTTTTTCTTAAAATAAATAAAAGCTAAATAAACTCTTACCTTTGTGTACCGATAAATTCTGAAGAAA
Source organism: Ignelater luminosus (assembly GCA_011009095.1). Classification (NCBI taxonomy): domain Eukaryota; kingdom Metazoa; phylum Arthropoda; class Insecta; order Coleoptera; family Elateridae; genus Ignelater; species Ignelater luminosus. Next base: position 75,784 of record VTPC01001488.1, read on the forward strand.
AGAATCCTCGTATTACATATCTAGCTGTAGCATTAAAAAGAGTCTTGTATATAATTCAAAATTGATATAAATCAAGTTAGCTAACATATTGAGGCCACAATATTGATATCTGGGTTTTAGCCGACAATGTGTTAATACTTGCAGATAATGAATCACATTTGCAAGACAACTTTAGCCTTCTAAAAACATTTGTGCTAACAATGCAATTTACAAAAAGACAAGATAAGAGTAAATGTGAAATGCTAAGCCGCAGATTTCTCAGTACAAACCAAGCATTTATGTATGTCGGTGCAAACTAAATTTACTGTGTACAAAGTGATGCAAGCTGGTATACAAGCGTGTGAAGTGGAAAAGTTTATGCGTGAATAGTACTGACAAAATACAAAATTAACAATAAGGAAAATGAACCCTAATTGGTGCTAAAAGGACAACGTAAATATTATGTAAGTTACAACAAATTAATAAGGGCATTTGCAAACCGCGAAAAATGTTACAAACTTTATTTTTTGCGTTACATACCTATTGAAAAACTCAAACTGTTATGTTTACGCCTTCAAAGATCGTTTTTGCTTATATTCTTCACATTTTCTTTACATACTTTAGTTATATTTCTTACTATAACAAGAATATACTCTAGCAAGAAAAATTACCAGCAAAAAATTTTTGTTCTAAACGAACAACCTTCACACACAGCTATATTTTCCAAACCTTTCTGTTTATTACAAAAAGGAAAAAGAAAATGATATAATAAAATAACCTCTTCTTGGAATTTTATATTATTTTTATATTATAATCATAACTTAGTACAAATTATTTTCTTTTTAATAAAAATTTATAAGAACCTTTTGAACCTAAACCATTCTTGTATAAATAACTTTCTTTTTTTATTAAGATGGAAATATAAAATAAAATATTCATTCTGAACGTTACAAAATTGAATGTGTAACATAGCAGTAAACCTTGAGTAATGAGGCTTCATGCAATATCTCAGTAAAACAGTGTCTGCTTTCAAATTTTCGCAGTTGTGATCCGGGCACTGGTTGCAGAGTAAAGTAATATACGTCATGTTGGATTATCATTTTACTAAAACGAAAACCATATCTCTTAGCTCACATACTTTATAGTAATAAGATCTCACCTCCGGGGTACATTTTAACATGAAGTACAGGTAATACGTGCAAGATTCATTGCAGGGAAATGTCGCATAAGTTACAAAAAGCAATTACATGACGAGACTCGTCACAAAATGATAACCCACAAATCAATTTCGAATTTATGTTAATACAAAGTTAACGGTCGTATTTAAAAATGAATTTTGATATTTTTCTTTGCGGCAAAAAGGTACAATTTCCCCTTGAAAAGGAAAATTTATTAAAGAGAAAAGCAAAAGAAATGATTTCAAATAAAACATAGACAGAACACTCAATGAAAATAAAGATTTCTCTTTCGTGTCCTAGATGTAGCCTTACTGGAATGACCTGATAACAGCCCATATCTTTAGATTTGTACGAGGTATAGATATCCCGGAGAGGCTAAAAGTGCTCCTAAAAATGTGTTCGTCTTACACTTTTTTTTGTTCGTTTTATTCTCCTTTTATATTTTCAGACAAAACTTTGGGCATTTATTCTTTTCCTAGAAGAAGAAATTATATTTATAAAGAGTTTAAATTTCTAGAAAATGTTACTAAATTCAATAAATCTTGTTCAACATGACGTTTTTAAATTGAATTTATATAAATCATATTATTCGTTCAAAGAGTAATGCAAAAGCAGGAACACTACCAGTAAAATGTGTAGTATAAACTACAAGTGACAGATTTATTATTATATCTAAATCTCCCAACTTTCCTATTTAAAACATTAAGCTTTGAAAAGTTTTAAATCAATATAAAACAAAAGAAAATAAATTGCTTAAATCTGATTTATTAAATCTTGCTCTATTTTTTGAAAGTTATATTTTACTAAAATTCTATAAAATAAATCAAGAAATAAAATAGCGTTTTACTTGGAACAGCTGTTGGTAGATTAAACTTAAATTAGGTGCCATTAAAAATAGTCCTAATAGTACATTAAATGTTAAATTCCTAAACAATGATAAACTGCAACAGGGCGAACAATTTAAGAAATTCAGTGAGAATGTTTTTGTCCATATCTCATACATATTTTTGAATGTATAAAATGTAGTAGGCCTATGGTAAAATTAAAATAAATCATAACTGGTAACCTAATGGCAAAATATCTTCTAAATAAATGAATTCTCTTAACGAATAGAATTAAAACTAGATCTGAAGACGCCGATAGATTCCCATAGTAAGACTTACAAACATCAGCAAAATATTTTCTTTGAGAGAATAAGTCTGCATTCACAATTCCACAACGACTTCGCCATCGATCGTTGAAGAAATATGAGAGACTACACTACTCAGTTAACTTTTTCGAACTTAGTTAAAATTTTCCAATCAGGTACACTGTTAATGTAGAAAATGCTGACCAGTCAGTATTAAGATTACAACTTCTATGGGGGCCATTTGCACCGACCTCGTTTAAATTTAACTAGAGCTTAGCTCTATGGATATGATTGTAAAAACAAAGCAACAATCATTTTTAGGCATAGTTTAGATTATTTAGTAAGACCCTTACTGACCAACTCAATAAACAATTTTGCAAGTTCACAATGTGCTGTCAAAGACACGAAGACTGACAATAATCTTGACAAAAACTATTGGAAGTGAAAGCAAAATATCTTTTCCAAAGCAAAAATAACATGGAAATATTAGGTAGTCCCATTCAAACAGGACCACATATTTATTTAAATATTTTAAAAACTACAAATGATAAACTCATGATATTTTAGATTTATGTACTATTTTGTACACCGTTGTCAATCACTTTTTGCCATTTCTCAGGCATCATGGAAACACCTTGATATAAGCCACGCCCCAAACCATCTTGCAAAACCTCATCAATCCTATTTTTGAGGACATCAAAGTTGGCATATCGAGTACCACTTAGACCAATCTTCAGATTGCCAAAACAGTTGAAATCACATGACTGTAAGTCTGGCGAATATGGTGGCTGGATAAATGTTTCGATTTGCTTTTGATCAAGCCACTCACGCACCACATGGGCTTCTTGACGTTGCTTGCCCCCATCCAATTTGGAATATTGCGAGCCAGAAAGTCTTGGTACACCTCGCCGGTCACAGTTTGTCCTTGCTATAATGCCCTCTACTGTCTTTGTAATATGCGAGCGAACTCGGTCCAACGCGGTCCTGTTTGAATGCGATTATGTAATATAATTCTTAAAGACACTTGCTTGAATTTAAGATAAAGAACTCTACCGACCAGTTGGAAGGTGGAACCTGGAAAACCTCCTAAAATCGTACAGTTCGATACATGTACCTGTTATCAATTACTTCAATATTGTTTGAGAAACTTTTTAGCAAATGGTTCAAAATCATAATAGAGAATAGAAATTCATATCAAATCACCAATTTGGATTTAGATTTAAGTACTCGGATCATTGAAGGAAAAATCACCATGGAGTCTTCGTATACTAAATATAAATCCGGAGGTAAAACAGTTCTCTAATCGAACCTCCGACGGAAGGGACACTTTACGAAAAAAACATGCTCAAAGAGAAAAGGAAAGGAGCAGGAAAGACTAAACATAGGTACTTGAAACGTCAGAAGCCTAGCAAAAGGGGAAAGGCATAAACATCTGAGATGGGAACTTGTGAGAAACAGCCTCAATGTGATTGGAATAAGGGAATCTAGATGGTAAGGACAAAGAGAATTGGAGGGTAAAGGTTCTAAATTTTTGAAGCGGTAAGAATGGAGTAGGAGAAAAGGTAGCTAAATCTATCCTGGAAGTGATATTTGACTGTGATAGGTTTATGGCAGCAAGGTAAGAGAGAATGCCAAAGAATATTCTAGTGGCCCAAGGCAACACGCCAACCATTGACAATGAAGATGAGAAAGTGGAAGAAATGTTTGAGAAGATTGAGAACATCTTGAAAGAAAAAGGTCAGGGTGTTGTAATATTGTGATGGGAGACTGGAACGCTGTTGTGGAAGAAGGGATCGTTGATAAAGTGGTTGGACGTTACGGATTTGTTAGTGTAAATGAGAGAGGAGAAAGACAGATGGACTTTTGTAAAGAGAAGAAAATAATAGTTTAAAACACATAAACATCATAAAAGAAAGATATACCACATGGAAAGCATCGGGTGACCTATGAAAAAAAAAGATAGATTTTATATTAATGGAAGAAAGATTTAGAAATAATATTAAGAATATGCGTGGATTGCCCGGAGCCGATATAAACACCAACTATATACTACTAACGGCAGAGATTAGCATAAGACTTAAGAGAGTAAGGACTTGGGTAAGTGTAAGGAAATGGGGTTTGAAAAAACTAGAAGGTATGGATAAGGTAAACATGTGCTACAAACTGGTAAGGGAAATAAGCAAGCTAAAACCATGCGATGGTGGTCTAAATAAAAAATGGGATGCAATTAAGTTTGGAATAAAGAAAGTGGCTGAAGAGGAGTTAGGATATAAGAAGGGTAAGAGCTTCGGATAGAGCATGAGATATTAGCAAAATGGAAAAGAGAGTGAAAGAGGTGATACCTAAGAAACAATTTGGATTTAGAAAAGGAATGGAAACGAGAGATGCAATTGGGGTGGCAAAAACAACTGGAAAAAGATGTGTGGAAAAGGGAAAAAACTTGAGCATCTAATTTGTAGACTTAGAAAAGACTTTTGATTGCGTACTGTGGGAAAAGCTAATAGAAATATTGAAAGATAAAGAAGTAAATTGGAGAGATATTAAAAATTTGTGTATAAGACAGGAAGTAGACATAAGGATTGGAAAATATATGACGATTGGTTCGAAATTGGTAAAGGAATAAAACAAAGCTGTTGTGTTTCTTTTACATTTTTTAACGTGTATGTAGAAAAAATAGCCAAGCATACATACAGGAAGCTGAGTAGGATCTTGGAAAATAAGCTGGAGTTGGAGCTGAGGAAGAGAATAGCAAATTGCTTTGTATGGAGCGTAATGTTGTACGGGTGTGAAGTATGGACTATGATAAAGAAGGATATGAAAAGAAGAGAAGCGCGGGAAATGTGAGTCTGGAAGTGGATGCTAAAGGATACAGTTAGGAATGAGGTGGAAGTTGCCGAAAAGAGTTGGAGAGGTAGGATCAATGTTGGAAACAATTAACACAAGGAATAGAAGTTTATTCGGACATGTTTTAAGAAAGGATTGTTTGATGAGGAATGTGTTGGAGAGGAGTGTAGAGGGAAGAAGTACCAGGGAAAAAAGAAGGACAAAGATACTGGATGATGTGAAGAGTGGAGGGAGTTATAGTGAGATGAAAAAATTTGTTCAAGATAGATAAAAGTGAAGAAAACACACAGAACCTGCATGGGCAAAATACTTATCATGATGATGATGATTTTGATGTGACGAAATAACGATTTATCTCCTGAAGTATGTAGGTTATTATTTGACGTTTATTTGCCTTTAACAGGTTGACTGCCAAGAGTAACATATTCTGTACACACATGAACTTTTCTCAAGGCCATAGATAACTTAATAAAGAGGTTGAAATGGAGTTACTGATACCTTTTATAAATAGTGGTCAAGTTTTTGCTTTGTTTTTGTATGAGTACCGGTAGTGGTACTCATGACTCCTATAATGGAAATCGTATTAAGGAACTGTTTATCTAGCAGATAAAGTAGGAAGCAGGGCTTTACCAACTTAACTTGACAGTTAGTTTACTTAGTTACAACTGTTACATTTTTTCCTTCTGTTGTTGAAATAAATTTCAAAGAAAAGCAGCGATAGCTTGATTTGTTCAACGAAGTTGAATCAGATGTTGGAATCAAACCAGAATCAGAGTTTTTTAACAGCGACACAGATCCAGATTATACAGTTGAAAAGGTGGACTAAATGACTGCAAGTGAAGATAGTGTTGAGTTTTTCCCAATAACGATCATCAACAGGTAGTACCTGTAAATTTAAATCAAATTCTCAAGTAAAGTTGTAATGGAAGCAATGAAATCATATTTATATATTGGACAGTGTCTACATGCAGATAACTGGGACATCAGTGCAACGTTAACAGAACAGTTTTAAGATGAATGGATCATCATGATGTCTTTATGATTATTACTAAATACTTTAATAGAACACACAACGTAATCAAAAAAAATGGTGATGTAATCAAACCTAAAGCAGTAGTCGAATACAACAAGGGAAAGTCGTTCATTGACGTAGAGTGCTTACAATTCTGTTCTAATAATGGCTCTCGATTTACTGAATGTAGCAGTTACAAAGTTTACTCCCTAGTTATGCGAAAACGGCCAACAAATACTGAGTTTAGACAAGCAATATTAGCTGATATGCTAACAAAACGTAAGGATCCAGAAAAGCAAAACATTTTTATAAAAATATTACTCTAATACAAAGCAGAAAAGATGCCTAAAAGCAAACACCTCGCGTGTGGACTAAATACTCCATGTGTCAAGTATTTACATATAATGGTTGCTTTTTCAAAGTTCATAATACGAAGTTTCAACATTAAAGCAATGAAGTATAAAAGCTTTTTTTATTTTTTAACAATATTTTATAGTTTCTTTGAAAATAACGATTTTTCTAATAATGCCTTATTATCTACTCAATAGTTAACAACAGTGTGTAATGTTATTTTGGAAATCTTATGATATCTCTCATCAAATTGTAAATACTTATATCCAGTTTTGTTTATTAAATTTCTTTATCGCAAGCATTCTTCATCTTGTCTGTATATTATTCATTACATTTCACAAGTGCGCTTGTTAGAAAATTTTATTGTCAATTTGGCGTAATGCAAGATCAAACTAACGAGAATCGTCTGAGGTTAAGCCCGTTTCAAGCTAGACTAATTCTCGCGTAAACTTTCCGTTATATAGTATAGAGAATACATTACATCCGTGTGTGTTTTCGTTTACATCTAACTTCCTGAAATTAACGCGGTACGTTTTGAGGTGAATTCTGAATCTCAGCATGGGTTGCGCGTCTGCAAGAACCAGGGAGTTACTAGTCAATCAGCGAAAGAGTGCAGACCGACTCTCGAGTTATACCGGGCGTTGTTAAAATATTTTTTTACAGCAAGTTTGTTGTATTTGGAAGCTCGTTTTGTGAACTTAGGAAATAGTGGGGTTTTTGAGTTATTGAGGCCATATCAGTCGAATGTGATTCTTGAATTTTGCAAGTAAATGGGAATAACATTTTCTCTTTAAGTTTTGTGTTTGAGCGGGTTAAAGGACCTTTTCGTCTTGTGTAATCCTAACCCTGCCTTATTCAGTTTGAAATGTAAACAAACAACGACACAAATTTGTTGTTATTTAGAACAATTCTCGAGTGATTTAAAGTCTTCGCTGTTGAAAGAAGGAAATTATCGATGAATAAATTTTTCGTGAAATTAAGTGCAAATATTTATCGGTGTTTTGTATTGGGACAGCTTTATGCAAATGAGTAAAAACAGTTCAGCGTGCCATTCTTTTTTTTTGGACCTGAAAATGCGCAAAAGGTCAATGTACACCTCGACCGTCTTCTGTACCAAGCGTATTCATGGGAGAATGTTTTTGGAAGCCCAAGGTTTGACGAATCTTCTAGGTGAGGTGCTTTTGTAACATCTGATTATACCATAGTCAGGTATTTTCCTTTTAGTTTAATAATTTTATTTGTCATTTCTTTTTCTTATTATTTTTATTTTATTTTATTTTATTTTATTAGCGATATTTAGATAGATTTAGTATGTGAAATTCTTCAAAAAAAGGGAGCTCGTAATGAAATCAGAAAGTTGCATTTAGAAGTTTACCTTTACTAAAGTCAATTTTGTGACATTGTTATATGAAAACCTTTTGGTATCTTTTGTTCTTTTTTGAGAAATTAAATATAGAAAATCTTTAAAGAGTTTCTAGATTCAAGGAATCTTTTGGTAACATAAGTTGCGTATTTTAACTTTGATTTTGCTGTTTTTACAGTAAATGTTAACAACTTTATAATCATATGTTTGAGGATTAGTCTTTGCATATTTTTTGTTTTATTGAGAGCAATATTACGATTTTTATTTATTTGTAATTTTATTTTTGTTTATTTAATTATTTGTCTAATTAACCTATTGAGGGTCGATTAATTCTGAAACTTTTTTATCTGTGTTCCATATTTCAGGTGGTATTTATAAAGTTAAGAGTACCTTTATTGTAAATCAGACTTTGGGGCCAATATCGATGTGCTGAATAAGCGATTGATTTCTTATTTTGTTAGTAAAACCTTTTCAAGCGCTTGGTAACATATGGCAAAATGTAGATTCGCAAGTGATTGCAAATGTGGGTTGGCAGATTGTGTGTGCCAATGATGCTTCTTCATAAGACGTTAAGTAAAATAAAGGTAAAATGTATTTACCATTTCAGGAAATGTCCTTTAGAAGGCGGAACAAGCTGTTAGCACAAAGTTCACTAATCTCACGGCACTTTTACACAAGTTTTAATTCACAGACATTACATAAATAGTTATAGGTAATGGACGTCTTACTCATACGTTAGTTAATACGGCAATATCAAGTGATTTATCACACATCTAATTAGACTACGGCAGTGCAAATCTCGTGAGCTGTTCGAAAAACAAGAAAAGTTCAGATATTATGAGATAATTAGCGGTACGATAAGTTGTGAGAGCTCAATGTGGGTTTAATTGGAAGATTCTGCCTGTTGGAGATGCTTTTACAGATGCGAAACGATAAATATTGATGCATCCGGTGATTTCCAGGGATTATCAGTAGATTAAAAAATGAAGACAGAATTAAATCGCGAACTTTGCACTCAGGTACAATTAACCTTAGCAGAAATTATTTATTCCTCGGTACTTCGCGAAAAACTTCTAAATCCAAAAACTCCCACAGGGGAGTAACACGAGAGGCACGTGTATTGCTTACGGAGGCGGCAGAAGAACTCCTGGAGTTTTCAAGCGAGAAATGGCACTTTCAATCCCCCAAGAAAGTTGTACCAACAGATAATTGGCTGTTTAACATATCGGATGTTTAGACAAACCAGTCACATAGTGCAAGCAGGGTGTGATGTAGCGAGAACTTGCATCTTGCATTAGAGAATTATAGGGAAAATAAATCTCGCCTATGCTTGTCCAGTTGACAGATTTATAGTCACTAGTATGTACGTATACATACCTGATGAAGCAACAGTTGTAATCTGTTGACTATTAAAGTAATTACAATACATTTTGTAATAACTGAATTGCGAAATCCAAGGAGAAAACAAGGTAGTTCAGCTTTCTAGTTCCCAAGAGAGATAAAACAAAAACATTAAATTTAGTTTTCTTTGAAAATATGCAAAAAAATTTCATAATGATTATAGGCAATTCGGCGATTATTGTATCTAAAGGCAAAACTTACATTGAAATTAAAGCATCACAAGTTAAAACATGACAGTGGCTTTTCTTAGCAAACTATTTCAACGAGGATATGTAAACTGTCTAGGGCTGTTGCTAAGAATGCCACTACACTATCATACCTAGGGACACAAAAGAATCAAAGAGAGTGAAACATGAATTTCACAGTAAACTAAGTATTACGAATATAATCGGAGCGAAAATAAAAAACCTGGACCAGAATAACTATGCCTAAAGCTTTTATTAACAGAGAAGGTTTTTTTTCCTCTTAATGTGCAGATTGTATGTGATGAAACATGTAAGTATAGTTGCCTGACATAGAGACAGCGCAAAATTTTCAGAGACTTGGGGCGAATGCCATTTAAAGAGAAGATTTGAAAATGGAGAAGTGCAAAGGTAAACTGGTTAGTTGGAGGTAGTGGATAAGCTTGCCTAACTTGTATTTTTTGATGGCACAGGCTTTATATCCTATCGCCCCAGCTGAAAAACAATTTAATGATACAGGTAGCAAAACTAGAAGTTATGTCAAACGATTGTATTTGATCAATGGAAAATAAAATTCCAATGCTTATTTCATGGTTGAAATCTATATACGAGTATGAAGACAGTTAAAGAAATTGTAATGCCAGAACTCATACAAAATTCACAAAGAAATGCAAGATGGATATGATCTTCATCGCAATTTGAATTTGCTTAATCTCAGGAAATATAAATTCTACATTCGTGGAATTTGTGGCTCAAGACGAATTCAGCTCAAATCCCTTTACGTTGCTTATAACAATTTTGTCATTATTTGCTCTGTTGTTTTTTAAAATATTTGTTTCTTATTCTCCAGTACTCTAGTATAATACTACCGTATCATAAGTGATTACGTGAGATTGAATTGATTTACTAAGTACAATTTATGTAGGTTTTTAAATTCTAGGTTGTGATATTTATAGATTTAATTTAAAGTTTTTTTTCTACACCGACTAAGCTTTTTTAAACAATACTTTGGAGTAAAAGAGGCTTAAAAACTACCAACTGCTTGAATATACGTAACAAGAGGACTAAAACTGTTTGATGATTCTCAAAGTGAAAACGCAATTTACTCTAATAATTATTTTATATCAAAAAATTTTTATAAAAGCCTGCCAACATTTTAGAATCATCTCTGTAGCATCCCTAATGTTGATTATAAATCTCATGCTTAGATTCTGGGTAAACACTATTTAGTTTTAAGTAAATAAACAGCTTGAAGCATGACCCCTTTCTAAATATTCAACAATGCGTCGAACAATGCGTTATTTTCTGTATACAATACAGCATGCACGTTTG
>VTPC01001489.1:0-84391 GCA_011009095.1 Ignelater luminosus
TCTTCATTATCCAAATAATATACTGTAAAAATTTCAAAAAAAATTTCCTTCTTAACAGCCTTAAGTGATTGCGAATCTACTTTTTGTTTAAAAAGATTCTCTTGTTAAAAGAGAGATCTGACTCAAGGAATTCGAGTTTCGCTGGGTCTGAAAATTGATTCGTAAACTGAAAAGTGATACTTAAAACATTTTCTTATTGTGGAAGTGAATAAACTTCGTTAAAACTTACGCTGGTATTCGCCAGGAAACATAAATTGTAGAGAGCAAATCGGAGAGAATTTGGTTATTTCGATTTACCATTCAGTGGTATAACTTTGTAGTTGATAAAAAAAAACTGTTTACTCTGCGAGAAAGATCTGTTATTAGTGCATTGTGGAAGGAACCGTGAACATAACGAACTCAATAAAATGGAGAGAACGTGAGACTTAAAGTAAAATAATATTAAAGTTCTGTGTATAAATGCTTGATTTTTTTCATTATAAAAGTGAATGTTTATTTGATAATTTTGCTTCTTTGGTACATTTCATCTTTTGGCTTTTAAGTAGCACGTGTGTGCTTGGTAAAATTTTAGAAATCTATGTAATTTTGTTTGTTCAATGAGACTGTTTATTGATGAGTGCTTTTGTTGAATAAGAAGGAAGCATTTAAGAGACTTCCTTGGCAAAATTATTAAGATCAAATAAGTGTTAACACAGAAAACTGCTAAAAGTTTAATTTCGAAAGTGAAGTGTTCACAGTAAGCCTTCCACGAGGTAAGTTGTGTACAGGGTGTTGTTCCGAGAGGAACCTATATACAGGGTGTCGGCGTACGAGAAGTCGCGTGGCCGATTATAGGAACCCTTTAATCTACGACTTCTGGAGCTCTTTATTTTGAACATCTGTTGAGTTTAATAGGAGTTTTGGAATTTGTGAGTTTTTCTTCGTGTGAGTGAAGCTGTATTTATTGGAATCCACCTCTTCTGCGGTTTGAGCTACGGGATTTAACATCAACCATTGATCTTGACGGGCTTTGTGTTTACTTGTCAGCATTTTCCCGTTACAATTTCTCACATAGAATTTTTAATAATAAATAAAAACAACAGATTTGCATTCAAAGGCACGTTGATTATTTGGTTTTCAGTCTTTATAGATCATTGGACTTCAGCATCCTAGTGTCTGATTTGTTTAACGTTTCCTGATTTTGTCTTACCGATTTTGTCTTACCGATTTTGTCCGTTTCGGTTTTTATTTTATAGGTTTTAAAGCCTGTGTTAGCAGTGTTGCTGAGTTGTATTTTGTCATAGTGACGGATGTTGGCAGTGTTGAGTTCTTTGAAGAATTTTTTGATACTTGAAACTGATTTAGGTTTTGTCGTTTTGTACAAATTTTTTTGGTTAATATTACTTGACGATTTAGTTATCTTTTGTTTTACTTTTTGTTGTAGCTCTTTTGTTGCCTTTAGCAGTGCTTTGGGTGTTCTGTTGTTTTATAGGTTTTGTGGTATCTAGATTTCTCTTTTCGTTTTAATATCGAGATTAGCGACGTTTCTTTATTTTACTAGTTTGTTTTTTCATTTTCAACTGTTTATCATTCTTTAACAATGGTGTATCGAAGGACTGTTGAAAAGGTAACTCGTGAAAAGTTACAGTATGAATTGGCTATTCGCGGTTGCAGTCATCAAGCTGGCTCCACGACTTTAAGGAAAAGTTTAAGAGACATGCTTAGCGAAGAAGCTTCTGGGGATACGCTAATGCTTCCTAATCATCTATTTTCTTGTGAAAGCGATATGGAATGTTTGACTTTGGGCATCGAGATGCTTAGGGATTTGATTCGAGATTTAGATCCAGTCTCTCAGTTACCTCTAGTTGAGACCAAATTTGCTCACTTGTTAGGACGGTTACATAATATGGTTGTCAAAACCTCTGAGCAGGCTTCTAAACGAGATGAATTAGTTATGACACTTTCTTTGTTGATGTCATCATATCAGATCACCGTAATGTGACTAAAGTTGGATCATCCAACGGAAGTTCCTTCTGGCACCGAACCATCTTCTGTTGGTGCATCTGTTGTAGAAAACTCATCGGTAGCTGTTTTCAGCGTTGCTCCAATTACCCCTTCTGTGAGTGGGTATCAACTATTTATCTTGACGGGCTTTGTGCTTACTTTTCAGCATTTTCCCTTACAAAGACACATTATAAGAATTTCTCACATAGAATTTTTAATAATAAATAAAAACAACAGATTTGCATTCAAACGCACCTGTTAAGTATTTCTGTGGACTCCTACGTTTCAAATGAACTTTACAAACAGACATAGACTCTAGTGTATGACCGTTTCGATGTTTTTTTGTAGCTAGAAAAGTATGCAGACAATTAAGTCTATATTTTTCTCAAATATTTAATAGAATTTTTTCTTAAATTATAAGCTTGGGTGGATTTCTGAATTTGACTGTTTTCGAGGTTTACTTGCACAGTGTCCATTCCATGCGTAATTGCAAGAATTGTCTTTCAATGTCTTTGCTTCGATTTAAGATCAATTTGGGTGCAACTAGATTACTATTTTTGAACCGTTACAGTAGTACAAGTTCAAATTTTCTTTAATAATTTGTTCCAACTGTAAGATGTTTTTACATAGTGCTAAGATTTGAAGAAATTGGCATGCGATACTCCGAGCATGTATGTATGAGGTTGGTGTAAATATTTGAAATTTCACATCTGTTTTGCTGAGTTTGTTTAGGTTTTAACGTTCAAAGGAAAAAGAGCTATCTTACGGTGTTTACAAAAGGTGGTGTCGAGTTACCGCACTAATTCTAGTCGTTAGAAAATTGTTTGAGTTAACTCTAGCCCCCGTTTGAAAAATAGTCGGCTTTACTTACTTAGCTGGTGGGTTGGTGGTGATCTGAGTAGCCCTGCCATTTAATGTCAGTTGAGTTATATGGGTCAGCTACTAAAGTGTGAGGTGAAATAATCGAGAATTTTAGTATTGAGAACGTGACGTACCCTGGGAGTACAACAAACTGTGTCCTTCTTATTGATTACAAACCACCTTTTTTCTATCTTAATTAATTTTTAAGTTATTCTAGCTTCAACTAGGCTCCATTTGATCTTTGGTTGTTATCCCTGCTCTGGAGTATTGTCAAGTAATGATGACAGCATACATGTAAAAGGAAGAGAGAAGTATTGTGTTTTCTGATGAAGAGAAAAACCTGCTAAGAAACAACATGTAGAGACTGTAGAGGCTGTAGAGTTCTACTTATAACTACGAAAGCTAAGTCTCCGAGCCTTGAGTATCTAGGGCGATTGAGATAGAATAAGAAAGCAAGACAAGATTTAATGATAATATTTATACAGACGCACACTATTTTGTAAGAAACCTCGAGAACATCAATTTGGCTATAAAATCTAATCTAGATGATAGCTGAAATTCTTTTACAGCTTTTGAGCTTTATTGATCACCATACCAGCTGCACGATTAAGAATCAAATGCTTCTACAGACTGACAATCATTCAAGTAGCGTATAACTTTCTAGCGCCAAATATGATATGATTCTCTTTTTATTTTTATTTTGTTGCGTCCATTTTGACAATTTTTTAAAAAACCATTGGTATATAACACATGTGTGAGATTTCGAAGGAACGTTTATGACCGTTCTCAACCAACAAAACATTACTACCGAATTCCTAAAGCCAGTGATCTGACCCATCAAAACTTTTCTGCAACCTGTATTACCCACATTCCGTGTGAAAGCACAGGAAAATCGTCACAAGTCTGGCTAAGGAACTCCGGATTTACAATTCTTGAAGGGAGACCATGGTCATAGTTCAACAGAAAAGTTTGCTCTAACACTAAAAGACGTCCGCCTTACAACCGGCACTGGCCAGAATCTCCACGTCTAACCCGGCCCGATTAGGGACGGGGCCCGAAAAGAATTTTGATTGACCTGAAATGCTTGAACAACCCGACAGGCTGTAACGGTAAATTCTTTTTGGTTACCGTTCCATGTTAAGTTAAAATATTTTGGGTGCAATTAATCTCTTTTGAGTCGTCGTTAAGAGGGACACTAGGTAGGATTTCCCTCCTTCAATATGAGGCCGTCCGGTGAAGAGATAGGTTTCGATGAAGCGCGCTAGCGAACTGGTAGAATGGTTGTTCGTCCCCAAGGTACAATATTTCATTTGACAAATTTTTGTGAGTTATAAGTGCGAAAGACCCTGGTTTTAGGGGTGAGTTTTAAAGTTGCACCGGGAAAGTTTAACCTAATAGGCTTTGTTTCGTTTCATACAGCTTTTCACGGGAAGCAAGAATATTTACAAGTGTCTACCGCTATGCTTGCTTTAAATTGCGCCTGTTCGATGGTTGGGGTTCAGCTCTGGAAACCGTTTAGGAAACAATTTTCAATGCCGTGTTGGTGTATTCAAAGAAACCCTTTCCTGGAAGTTCACAACGCCCACCGAGGTCAGTGGTAGGTCCAGCTCACCGCAGCAGACGCAGAATTCTTCGTGAAAAAATAATAGATAAGATTTGTAACTTATACCGGATTTTAGGATTTCTTGTTGATTGATAGTAAACTTAAATTAATTACGATTTGTTAATGCTGATGATAACGCAAAATTTTGTGTAATGATAGCTGGGTTTTTGTTAATTTAATCACGCTCCTTCAGAGACAAAGAAAGAAAACTTATTCTACGCGACTTAAGAGGCAATTTATGAAGCATTACGAAGATTTTCTCCTTTTTTTTCTGAAGTTTTGTAAGATTTTGGTTGCTTCGACGTTTTTGCACAGCTGTGACAAATCATCGATTCCTTTTTATTACGGTAAATAAGATCTTGCTCAAGAGGTATCTCTTGATAGTAGCTTCTTAATTAATGTTACTAAGGTAACCACGTTAATAAACTTATGACCTATTCTTGCTCTACTTACAATTTTCATACAGCATTGCAAGTATTACAAATGTTAAGTGATCTTCATTTCGAAAAATATGCGTCTAAGACGAACATTTTTATAACTTTTCTGCTCAGGTTTTCAAAAAAAAATTGAGTGGTGCTAACCCACACAGCAAAACTTTACTATTTCGTAACAACATAGTAACTGTGTAAAGTAAACGAAGTAAAGAAATAGTAAAATAAAAGGTAACTATAAGTTAACTATTGGTTAAGAATGTCCCGGGTTTTGTAACTGTAGAGTTACTTTTAGATTACGTTTGGATAACTATCTGTGGGAGTGTCACTAAGCCTAGTAATCTTCCGAGCACTCGAAAGTTACATTGCATTTTCTATACCTTTACTATATAGTTACTCTTTAGTTACGTTGCTTTTACCGTTCATGAAATTACATAAATTATTTTTATTATAAATCAATTATTGTTACCGCAAATTTCCAGAAATCCAAAAGTCACACAAAATTAAAAACATTTTCAACTAATTTGTTTCACATCACATCAAAAGACAGCGCAGTTGCCGCAATGAACCTTTTTGGTTAATCCAAAGATGCCTTGAAATAGTTAATGGAAAGTAATCCAACAGTATGGATGTACATTTATAGTTAACAAACCTGGATGGATTGGTGTCTGAGGTATTTATTTATTTATCTAAAAGAAGTACAAACAGGTCTGAGCCCAATACAAGGAGGAGGAATACCAGGGATTGGACTTGTTAAATTTGCAGACGTGGAATTTGATGCTGAGGGATATGCAGAACTTGGGGTTGCTGCATCTTCGTCATCACTAGCCACATATATCTGTATAGCAGGCTCCTCATCTGCAATAATTGTTGGTCTAAGATTTCTTGCAGGCAAGAAGGTCGTGTGGTGTGATCTTTAGGCAACCCCTGGTCTTCGTGAAAAGATCACGCTCCTTGTTGAATGCAATTTTCAAAGGCTCATAGAATGTCAGGTCCAGGGGTGGCAACCGGTGTGAAGTATGTGGGGGTATTGACACTATGTGGATACCCTTTTTTCTACAGAACTGGAATGATTGTCCGTCACAGGTAGCACGGAGTTCTTTATAGATACAACAAAATGGTTTAACCCCTCTGTAAACAGTTTGTTTGAACCAGTGATATATTGCTCCAGGTGGTCCATCTTTCCATAGCTGAGGTGACATACTTTTCTTGGAGAAGTTGAACACTGGGAGGCATAATGTCCTGCTTCACTAAAAGCGCAGCAAATGGCGACATTTTCCCCCCATTTCCAACTAGTTAAGGCACGGAGTTGCTTGACTCCTTTTGGACCTAGTACCCGGGAAGGCGTTTGACCCGTCGTTATTCCTGTTTCGTCGACATTTTGTATTTTGATACGACCTGTTCCAGGTTTGAATAGAAATGCTGCACTTCCTCTTTGTTAAAGACCATTACTCTATTTACATTTGTGGCCTCCAGTTTTTTAGGCTGATCTTAAGTTGCCGCTTGAGAAAACCATACAACCAATCTTTTCCAGCTAGCCTAGTATCTCTACAGATATTGTTCTTTATATAATTTGTTTCTGCACACTCGAAGATCAAGCGTCTCAGTTCGGTAAGAGCCAACCCGAAATACAATTTGGACAACAATAGGACATGTTCTTCAATTTTCTTTTCTTCATCTTCATTGAAGACACATTTCCTACCTAATGAAGGACCATAACACTTGCCTGCCTTCACTCGATCTTTTAGCGTACTAAAGGGTATGTCAAAGCAAGCTGCAGACTTTTGTATTGATTCTCCTGATGTTACTGCCTTTAGCGCTGCTTCCATGGTTTCTGTAGACCATGGAGCTTTATTTGTTGATCTCTCTCTTTTCTTAGGCATCTACAAGAGTATAAAGAAAGGATAGGCCTATACATACGTGACGAAATAGACGTGTTCACTCTAACAGCGAAAAGACCAAGAGGATCGTAGAAGAAAGAATAAAATATTCTTAACCTCGGACCGAGAAATAATTTTTGCAGCAATGAAGCTTACATTCGGTGGTTAAATAAACTATTGAATATTTTTATCAACAATGTTTTAATTTCATAGCAAGTTAATGATCCTAATCACATGCAAAAAATTCGTTTAGTCAGTCACGATGAGCGCCATGGCCCTCCTCTGCAATTTTTGTTTCAAAGGGCTGTGAAAACCGAACACGTGCAGACTGAGTTTTAAAATCCATAGCAATCTACAGGAAAATCGTTCTCTATTTATATATTATCAGATCACTGGATAAGAAAAGTATATCTTTCGTCTTACCTCGGTTTTCTTTCACGCTTCAGTTATAGCAGTCTCTGTAAAATATAATATTCTTTTCACAATCGTGTTAGCAAACGGTAGCCATACTACTCTATGCTGTTTTGTGCTATGTCTGCTAGATATCAGTACATTTCGATCAAATTTATACTCGGTATTTATCGATATATTACAGTGAGCGCCATTACCCGCTGAGCGCCATTGCCCTACTCTCCCCTACATACTGTGTCACATAGCATAAAAGCAATGGAAACTAGGACAGACGGAAACAGGATAGCGGCCGAGAGCTTGCTTAACGATTTCCAAACAATGAAGAGAGCATAATCAAAATCAAATGCTCGTGCTTTGGTTTTGAAACATGAAACAAGTAAGAAAATGCAAAAACCCTTTAGGTATATATTAAATTAATCATACATATCAACGCCCTATAAGCGACTTAAGATAGGTAACAAACGCATTAGTCCTATTCTCACCTCTCCCGCTTCTTAAGAATTCCTTAAAATCTAACCAACCATCATGATGAGTTTGCCTGACCGGTGACCAACCTCTATGATGAAAGGTATCCCAAAATATCTGTAACATTATTGATTTTTAAAATTCCGAACAATTTCTTACTTGTAACATAACATACATACCTCCAGGAAATCTTCATCTCTCTTCGAATAAATATTACATAATACGAAACTTGGTATCAACACAATTCCACAGAAAAATAGCAACCAACCAGCAACTAATAAACAAAAAACATAAGTTGGCTTAATAATGACAGTTTGTAATTTTATTTTTTTGTTAGCAAATTTTTTGTGTGTTAAAGAAAGATTTTACAACATTTTTAAAAATTATTAGTGTTTCTGACCTGTGGCACAAGTGGGGTAAATAATTGTTTTCATGTAAACAGTATTCGCTAGGGTTATTACATAAAAAATGTAGACAACAATGAAGAAAATGGGAGCGGCTAAGCCCCAGATAAATCTATACCAAACATTGATAGTTTTCATTGTCATAAATTCGATATCCCAACAGATATTTTGAAGACCTACAATAATATATCTAGAATTTTCTGAAATAATAGTTTGTAAATTGGCCTCACCGTATCCAAACACTATACATAAGATTTCTAGAAGCACACCAATATAGATTACCATAGAGACACCATATAAATCTACTAATTGCACCATATACATGCCGCCCTGAAAGAAAATCATTATAAATGTTAATTAGTAAAAGAAAAGATATTTTACCGGAGTTATATAAATGAGGCCAGTGACATAACCAATCACTGACGTTACAGCAGCTGCTCTCCAATATTGTATACCTGTATAATCAACTATTTGACTGTTCACGACTTGTTGCAACGTCAGTAGGGTACCAAATCCAAGAGCGTAAACCATAGAGAAGCATAATATGGACATTACCTAATTTAAAAATTTTTTGTTTTACTACTTTGATAAACACAATGCTATTATTACTTACAAATGGTGCTGCATTTATTTTTGTAAGTGCTTCAGGATATGTGATAAAAAACAAACCAATACCTCCCGATTTAATAACTTTATCTACATCTGTATTCATGTGATGGGCCATATTACCTAATATTGAAAAGATGGTCAAACCACACAACAAACTAGTACAGACATCTATTACAGGAACAATCACAGCGATACTATAAAGAAATAATTACATTATTAGGAAGCCAGCAATATTATTAGAGTATTTCAAGTAACTTACAAATTTATATCACTATCAAATGGAGCTAGTGAAGCAAGCAAGATTATCGTGCCAAAACCTATACCAAGGGAATAGAGACATTGAGCGACTGCATTATACCAAAGCTAGAAAAACCAAAATGTACTAATTTTAACCAGAAAGAAATTACAAGATACTCTTGCATCCAACAATTGGTTCCAATGAAAACGGAAGAAGTAGGAAAGCCCATTTGCAGAGCCCTTTTGTGAAATTGAGACACCCAACATTATAAACAGTGTGAAATATGGATATAAACCAAAAAAGTATGGGGTCTTTCCTGATGTTCTCATACCTTTCGTTAACACAAAGAAGGTTCCAAACCATGTTAAAAATAAACCTAGAGCTAGTCTCCAATCAGGTATTCCAATTCCGTAGTCTAAATTTTCAGGCTCGTTGAACAAATATTTTCTGAAATCAAACAAAAACGTTAAATAATTGATAGGAAAGGAAAATAGATCAACATACGTGAAGAAAAGTTCAGTACTGCTTGTCATATTTTTTAAGACAGTCGAATTTGATGAAGCAAGACAAATATCTTCGTATTGTGAAAAACAAATCCCCCATGGTAAAGCAGCAGTAAATGATTTTACAAAATAATAACCCATTACGGCCAAAATGGGACTGTAATAAGAACAGGCACATACTGTAGCGAATACTTGAAGGGCACCAACACCTGTACCAAGCTTGTTAATAAAAACTTACTTTTTGGTAATTTTGTAAATACTGTACCTGTGAATGCAGGCGCCAGTGAATGGAACATCTTGAGACTTGCTTTACTCGAAAATTGTCCTAAACCTAATTCCAAAAAGTATAAAGGTATACCAAACACAAATTGTATAATTATGTAAGAAAATAAAAATGCTCCTCCTCCGTTTTCGTATACTATAAAAGGAAATCTCCAAAGGTTTCCCAATCCAACGGACATCGAGACGCATGAAATTAAAAATTGTAAGAAATCACTCCATTGCTGCACTGGATCCATTTTTTGTTGTACAGATATATTAAATATTAAAATTAAAAATCTTGAATGAATTGTATTTTCTTGACAGCTAAAATAAATCGACTTTTGAATATAAATTTTCCTGTTTGTTTTTGGTGTTTAAAAAAAAAAGAAAAAACTTACGCAGTCTACTAAAGCTTCATATTTAATTTTCGGGTGCTTGATTATTAAGTAACGACAAAATTTATAAATATCGTACGGTTATATTTTTAATGCAGTATTTCTCATTTTAAAGATGAAATACAAGTACGTACATACGTAGGTTCATTCTAGTATCACTTTTGTTTCTTCATACCCTTAAGCTGTTTAACATATTTAACCCTAAAGATGTACACAACAATGTCAAAGAGACGAATGATGATGTTGCCCATGTCAGAGCAAGAGTCCTGCAACATAAATTCTCTTAAATAAATAGAATAAGTATACATACAGAACAATAACAAAGCACTTGCCTGTATACACAGTATGTCAAAGTCAAAGGCCGGATCCTCAAGGAGAATTAGTTTATTTAGAAGTTTTGTTTTTGCTTCAATACTGGTGTGGTATTTTTATCTCATGGCTTAATACATCTGCTGACGTATTTGTTTTGCGTTTATAGAATGAAAATGATCTTATAAGGTGCGAACCTTGGTGTCCTTTTGCTTGAAGCTTATTAACCCTTCGAATAGAACGTAATTTCTTGAGAGAATTGCTGATCCTTTTGAATTTTTTATGCATTTTGTAACCATCACAAGCTCTAAATTCCGTCATTAAGAGAATAAATTATTGATATTTCCGGTAATTTCCCAAATAAATAATTTTTTTCTTCATTGTGCTTTTTGTGAAGTTTAACGGAATTTGAGTAAAAAATAGAAACAGAGGCTATTTCATAAATTTGACGCAGGAAGTAGTGTCGTAATTAAACATCTAACTTGTCTTCAAGTACTCTTCTCGTCAGCCAAGTTGGCATTCGACATCCACAAACTAAATCGTCTTCGTTTTGCGATGCAACCAAAGCTGTAGCGCAAGTCTTAGACCAATAAACAATTCATGTCTTATTTCAGCTTTAGTTATATCAAAATAGAAATTTGGGGGGATTGTAACAAGGTATGACGGAGGTCTGCTTACGCTGAAAGTAGTGAAAAGAGAAGATGAGCACTAAGATTTTAAGTATGAAAGGATATCAGCTAACTATAATTAATTACAGCAGGTGAGATTGTTCAGATAGTCAAGTCCTTAATTTACTTATGAAATAAAACGAAAATGGCAGAGTTATATGTTGCAATCACCATTCGGGTTTACAAGAAAAATTCTTCCACCTCAATAGCATATCAAAGAAATACAGCTTTTGCAGTTGTGATACGTAAATAAGCAACGGGTTGTAGATTTAACAAAACTTATCGATGTCTGTTCCAGCTTTGTTTTGAAACTTATCTTTTAGGAACTTAATCACATTTATGAAGTGACAACTCCAGAAACTTGAGCTAAGTTGTTGGTGTTTCTGGGCGTAGGAATACGTAGGAGTTGTAATACTATTTTTTCGAGTTACATCGTACAGTTTGGTTGAAATGGTTGTCGAATTTCTTCCTGTCTGGCTTCCTGGTGACGTGGTTCCGTTATTGTAATCGACAGATAAGCTATATGATGTCGACAAGGTCTGGCACGAAGGACTTCTTCAAAAGCTCCTTAACGCCCAACTCTCTCCAGGCTACGTCAAAATCATCAGTAGTTACCTGACACATCGACAGCACAGAGTGCGTATCAAAGGCGTATATTCCAACCCATTTACTCCTAGAGCCGCACATAAGGGTATTTGACCAAAAAATCTGGACAAAATTATTTTTTGATCCAAAACAACTGAGAACAGTATAATTAACTTTTTTATGTTCAGTAATGCTACTAAAGACAATAGGTTTGTAAATAAAGCGACATAATTTAGAAAAAATATATATTTATTTAAAAAAAACCGCTAAAACATTATTCTTCTGGTGATGACATCCACGGTTCATCCGAAGACTCTCTGCCGCTTCTGCGAGGTTTTCATCATCAGATGAAACTGCTTCACTCACCGTATCAGGAGGTAAAAGCATTTCGACAGTTTCTTTAAGGAATGGTTTTGTCGTTTTCTTTGGAGTAGACCTCATGTCAGTTATTACGGGATCCGAGCTCAGTAGTAGCCTATTTATGACATCGAGATTGCAGGACTCTCTGCTGAATTTTTGGACAAAATCTTGTCGATATAAGCAAAAATGTTTATTCCAAGCCTCTGCGGCCTCTTCTGACATCATCCTTATGGGTAACAAAGCTTTTTCAATGACAATAGATCCATGTACTAGTATTTTATGGAGAGTGGGCGTCATTGGATGCCATGAATATAGTTTCACATACAGTTTCGCTGTGTCGAGACAGAAGGATTCAAATTTTTGAGTGTCTATTTTATGGCCGCTTAATACAGCTTCTAAAATTATTTTTAAGCGATATATGAGGCGAGAATTTATTCCCGTTATTGCTGCTGCTAGTTCGTGGTCCATAAAAAATCTTCTACTCGTATTCCCGTCATTACTGTTGCCAAATCCAGCCTTAGGAGCGTCTACCTACTATTAGACCCAACTGGGTTCTAAATTCTTTTTGTATCTCCAATTTTTTTTGTTGCACTATTTGCTTATCATTTTTATTTCTAAGTTGCTATTTGTTTACTGGCAATTTGTATGCTACATGGAGCAGTCCCTCGAATAATCTTATTCTAACATGCAGTGTCGATAAGCCAAATTGTGAAGAATCTTCATTTATATCCTTTCGCTTTGATAAGTCATTAAAGTCTTTGGATGTGGCTCCACAAATGTAGCATCTCATTGTAGACTTAGTGTCGGTTGCGGCATTGCAAACTTTAGCATCAACCATTGTAAGCGTCATCACATGTTTTACCGAAAAGGTTCTGTTTGTTGGCGTGACTTGAGTCACTTCCAATAATTTCTCGTTTGTTATGCCTGCTGTTTCTTTTACGAATCTTATACAAATCGGTCTGCAAATCGTGTGGAGGAAAGTAATGAGTTTCGCCATATTACCTTATTTTCTTGGTTACATGACAATTGCAACGGGACAAACAAACTTTAGAAAATGTTCGCATCAGAATCAGAGTTACTTTCAAATTTTTGTTTAAATCTTGTTTGTTGCGATCCATCGCATCTCCACTTGTACATTAAAGTTAATGTGTTTCTTTCTTCACCATTCAAATGCTGAATTACTTCTGACAACTGTAACAGAAGCCGCAAAACAGTATGATTTAATACATCCTGGAGATTGACTTCAGCACAAGTAGCAGTGATTGTAAAAGATTCTTGCACAGGGTAACAGTCTTTTTTAGTTTTTTGTAAAATCGTATAGCAGGGATAACATTTCTTATTAGAGCTTCTAATAATCTCGTACTGTTTCCTTGATA
Organism: Ignelater luminosus; assembly: GCA_011009095.1. Taxonomy (NCBI): domain Eukaryota; kingdom Metazoa; phylum Arthropoda; class Insecta; order Coleoptera; family Elateridae; genus Ignelater; species Ignelater luminosus. The sequence continues at coordinate 13,343 of VTPC01001489.1, forward strand.
AGCCAGCTTCGACAAAAATAGACAATGCTTCCAATGGTGTTAATCGTTGCTTTTGTTCATTTTTTTTGAACTTTCAGTGAGTGCTTTTCTATATTTCTTTGCCCGCGTTGGGGATCCTGTTAAGTTTTTTATCACATTTGAAGCATCTGTCTTGCCTTCATGTCGCAACTTCATCTGAGTGGCACAAGTTAACTCTTCAGAGCAAAACTCACTACGAAGAGCTTTGGTTTTCTTCTTTTACTTCGCTCGCATACGTCATTAAAAGACTTCCGTGGGCGCCCTTGTTGAGATCTTGTTTTTGGTATTTCAAATGTCTCTTGAAGCCAACTACCATTTTTTTTAAGAAAAAGATCTTCTGTGTAGTGTGAAGCGATCCATCTCCGTTTTATTTCTGATTTTAGATTTGACAGTTTGTGCTTAACCGCTTTTCGTTGTTCCTCCGAGTAATTTTCGGTATTCAACAAAGAAGATTCAGCATGGACCAATTTTTTGTTTATGTCATCAACAGGATGCTCTTGCATAATGTCGTAAAAACGTTTTCGAGTCATAATGTTAATTCCGGAGGGCCCTAAAGAAGAAAAATAATGTTTAACTAAATAACTGCATTTCTTGTTTTATCGACTTCTACAGTTATTAAGGACGATTTCTCAGCAATTTGGATAAAGTTGAAAACGTTTGTTATAGGAATGACTAGAGGAGACTTGCTGCTATAACACGATACATAAATTATGACCGGGACACATTCAGAACTATAACAAAACCCTTCGACATTAATTAAAATTTCAAGAATAAAATGATTAAAACTAGCTACATTGAAACCATACTTTTTCTGTTAAAATCATTATGAATTACTATTAAAATTAGTAAAATATGTTGTACATACCTGCCTCAGACACATCCATATTCAGGCACTCGTAAATATATTCCAAAAACTTGGAAAAAAACTTGAAACAATTGCTATCACAACAAACGCCGCAAACAAATACATGCACAGTAAAGGACAACCAAATTCCGACTGCAAGCGCCGCTACGCGGAGGCGCGGGGGGACAAACACGGGTTGACTCTGGGACGTACATCTATTCAGGTATCTCCGGTACCTACCAGTTTTGTGATAAGAGGCATTCCGCAAAATCGATTTTAGTCCGAAATTTTTATACAAATACTCCTCTGTGAGCCGGCGCACCTCAAGGCTGAATCCTCACTCTCATCCTCTTCATTCTCTACTATTACGATATACCCAGACCTGAGCCGCAATCGGCTTCCAATATCCATTCCCCGACCGTCCGAATCACGAAGTACACCGACGATACTGCCTTCTGGGCTAGTGGCCCCAACACCAGGACTGTGAACCGCCATCTGGCTTGAGCGCTCGCTCAACTGGAGGATTGGTTCCGACTCTGGCGTCTCAAACCCAACGCCAACAAATCGCAGGCTATCCTATTTCGACACCAGTTTAAAACCCAAAGCTCCCGCTTTGAGAAAAGAGATGTTCGACTAGACCTTTGGGGCTCCCGTTTTGGCGTCTCTCCTTCTTTACTATACTTAGGTTGTACTTTCACCTACACCCTCCACTGGAGCGTTGAGCTGGGCAGGTGTCTCGACGCCTTTCAGCGCCGCGCCTCCATTCTCCTCATACTTTGTGGTAACTTCCGAGGCTGCCACCCCAAGACACTCATGTACACTTACAAAACTTTCATCCGGCCCTTTATCAATTGTCGCCACCCCTGCTTCTGTACCCTCAAACGTTACCAATAAAATAGTCTTTGCCAAAAAAAGAGGCGGGTCTGTCGAGGAATGTTGGGACTGGATCGTTTTCGCTCCTCCAGGAAGGTATGCGACCGGGCCGGTATTCTCCCTATAGACGCGCGGCTCGAGTCTCTTCAGGGTCGATATGTTCATCGAGCCATCGATCTCAATCGAGAAACTCAACTCGATATTCTCGTCACACCTGCTAGTCTCAAATTCAAGTTTCCCCCCGCGATCTACCTAGGCAACGCCACCTTCTTAATCCCAGACCTGGAGAACCTACTAGACAACACTCCAATCGCCCTCAGATAACCCTAAACACTCAACATCTCTCACTTTCTCTGTGTTCCACAACACTTCCAAACAATCGCAAACAAGAGTTCTGCTCTTCCCTTTGTTACAGGTAGCAGAGGTCCCCACTCTGTTCTTACTAAGGTTTTCCGTGGTTTTCCTAGTGGTGAAGGCAAATGCCGGAACAGCTTCTACATCAGTCTACGGCACACCAAGCACACCTACACACCCACACATCACTACACTAATTATATACACACTCTCACGTCCTGCATCTCTTCGATTACATCCTTTGCCGCCACTGTTCGGCGGCTTGCTAGATGTCCGTGGACTCTTATTCATTCTATGTAGATCATTGGGGTCGACTGGAATCCTGGGTGATCTGGCTCGCGGCTTGCATCGCCTTGTCGTCACTGAAAATCAGCATCGCTCGTGGATTAGCGTGGGGGACTGCTTGGTGCCTATCATCTGATTCACTCCCCATCATCACCCATCACCCTGCTATGGAGAGGTTAGGTCCTCTGAAAAACGGCATTTTCGTTGATACACACATATGGTGCCGCATGTCAGTAATATTATGATACTGGTGAGTGTTGCAGAATGATGGGTTCATGACGTACCCAATACGTTTTACTTACTGAGATGTCTTTTCTTCTCGTTTTAATGTTTTGAGCCGATCGGAAACTTCTTCTATACGTTTGAGAGTGTAGCTCTCAATTGTAATATTGATGATCAAGTATACAATAAATCTTTATCGGGTTGTATTGTTGGTCTTTTTGCAACTTTTATCATTTTTCCGGTTTGGGGAAAAAGAAACTTGAACAATCGTCGTGGGTGAAGGTCTGAAATGATCTTGCACCCTTGATTGATATTTTTTCGCTAGTGATAGACTATTGTGCTTAGACCACTAGATTAATTTCACTATTTGGTGCATTTGATGTTTTTGGCATGCTAGATCATTCTCCGTCTTCGGTGGATTAAAATTAATCTGCTTTGATGTGATTTTTGTAAACCTTTTTTTTCCTTTTCGTCTTTAGTCTTTTTTCCCGTTTTTTGGTCAGCTGTGAAAACGATCGCCTATCTGAGAACAGTACCACGACTATCCGAAGAAGACACGGAATTTCGTCCATGGAGAGGTGCTTCAGCTTCCGATCAGATACTGCGTCTCGGTATGTGATTTGCTATCTTTTCGGGGAGTGAATAACGTCTAGGACAAACCTTATCAAATTTTTCCCGTCATACACTAAACTTAATTGTCTTTATTAATTAACTTTAAAGTCAATCAAACAATTCATTAAGTAATTAGTGTGTATTTCTTTTTAAATAATTTTAAATAGAAAAGTAGCATTGAAATTTCTTTGCGATTGTGATAATTCTAATCATGCAGTGTTTATGGCATTGTTGCTGGTTATAGAATTTATAATCTTTTGTGCATAAACGATCTTCGATAGAAATTATTTTTAAAAATTCAACTTTCAAATAAATATTAACTTTCATTCAAAGTTTTGTATAATTGTGATATTTGATCTTTTTTTTTGTAAGGTAAAAATTAAATTAAGATTAGTCATTTAATTTAGCAATTTGGGGCTTCATCCCTATCATATATTGCAATCGCAGATCGAGTATACAAAATTAATTTTTATTAATATATAGAATTGCGAGATATACAGGGTTGTTGAAAACTTATGTATTGCAAGCGCTTTTAAACACTACTCTATCAACCAATACAGACTTTAAGACGCGCTACCTCGATTTTCTTTTATTTTTTTGCTCTTTGTAAATTAAAACAGACCCTGTTGAACCATTTATTTCATCTGCAAACTTGTCTAATTTTGCTGCTTCTATTATATTTTTTTTTCTTGCTTTTGTATTTAATTTAATGAGCGTAATTGCATATTTTTGTTAGTTATCTCAGGATTTGGGCAATTAAGAATTTATTGTGCATATTTTGTGTTTATGTTGATTTGAATTTGTTATATTTACTCTTTGCTTTATGTGAATTATTTACTTGTGACTGCATGTAGGTATTATCTGCAGAATCATACTTTTGTGTTTTTACTTGAGGCGTTCTGGCGCCCCAATTAAATTTTAAACGTTACCAAGCAGGCAGATTAGAGTTTCACTTCATTCTTGTTTGGAGCTTACTTTTTTTGCCACATAAAGAACCTCGGCCGAGCTACGGTGGCTCCGAGGATTTTTTAGGTATCGATTGATCTCAGCACTTGGTAGTTTATTTCTAAGCTTGGCAGTTGATTGTCGATTTTTTGTTTGGAGATTTATTGTTTTAATAAGTTTTTATTGGTTTTGTTAAGTATACCTATGTCATGATATACTTTGTTGTTTATTAAAAAAAATGCATTCGAATAATTCTCCGACAAAGCTTTTTTTTTGTCTGTCATTCTGTTAACCATTTAAATTGTTTGTTTTGTTCTTGTAGGTGTTTGTTCAATGTTTGCATTGATTTTCCTTTGTTAATGCTTCGGCATCTTTGTTAGAATAAATTTTTAATGTTGAAGTTCTTTTTAATAGTTTTGGTGGTCCAGGTTCTAGTATTGGTAGTGTAGTGTTGCTCGTGCTCTTACTAGTGCTTCCTTTGATTTGGCAATAAGGAGGTCGACCTGTGTTTTCCCTACATCGGTAGTTACTCGACTGTACATTGCTGCCCTATACGGTTTTTATAAAGCGTCACAGAAACCATAAAACTGCATCTGTTATTTACTTTCACGATCCAACATCTTGATTGCCTTGACTGTCCCATTTTAGGTTTTTCAACCAGAGTTGTTGAGTGAATAGTTTTGTTTGTATTCTGACTGGTGCCAATCATCCTAATATATTGTACATTTCAAATATTTTGGAAATGATGCATTTTTTAAATAGGGTAGCGCTGTAAATGGTATATAGTTTGGTACATCGGGGGCACTAAATGCCTTTTGCTACTGGTAGAAACACAGTTTTAAGTAGTACTACGGAAAAAAAAGTGAGACATTAAAATACTTAAAAGTGACCTAGGACGAAAAAATCCAGTTTACATCTTAGGGCAATAAAAACGATATTTAAACCCTTGCCGCGTGCATAATTATAGATATTTATGTACAATCAAGGTGAAAAGTAGATAAAGCCATTTTCAAGGCTCAAAGTACACCATTATCGCCCTAAAATCCACATTGCAACTTTAACGCTTAGTTAATACAGAACTTTTCCCGATCGTCCATAAAGTCTTGTATGTACCGCTGGGCTGGAGTAAAATGCGTTTAACATCCTTGTGTGATTATAGAGCTCGGCTGCGCTTTGTCCTACAATCTCCAACTCGAGCGCTGAACATACATTTTACGCCCTTGAAGCATTTTATAACTAACAGGATAATGTTTTTCAGTCTTCATAATTTAAAAATGGTAAATAATATCAATTAGATTTTTCCAGAATTTCAAGTTTCTGGTTTCTGTCACTTTCAGAAAAAACAGCTATATAGCAGTTATGTTTAATATTACATTTGGGGCTAGGTTGAACAGCCTTGGGGTTATGTTGGACAATTGTCCAAAGTAACCCCGTGGTTCAATGTAAGATGTGAAACAATAAAAACTTTTCTTTTAATGTAAATGAAATAAATGCAATCAAATTTTAAATCACAAATAGATACTACCTTCCCCTATAAGTAACTAATACTAAGCGTTTTTTTATTGGTTTCCAGATGGTTCGTACCTACTTTAAAAAAACATAAGAAATTGACGAAAAGAAAACTAAAGACGCAGTCATTAACATTTTGCCAAACAAGCTATCTCTACGCGAAGCAGACGAAAAGAACAAAGAATATGGCTTAAAAAGATTCAGATATGTAATAGTATAGAGAGGTCTTTATCTTTTGGATCCTTATTTTTCTTTTTCTGTTTATTCTTGCATTTTTTTTAGATTTTATTCCTTTCCATAATTTATTTTCCATTATCATCCCATTTATTAGCTTTTCTTTTATTCTTCTTAGTTTATCCTGCTATCTCAGAGCATATTTTTCTCTTCCTTCAAGATTTCTATATTTCTTTCTATAAATCTTTCTTTCTTGATACTTATTTCTTATTTTATTTTTATTATATACATTTCTTATTTGTAAATTGTTAATTATTTCTACTTGTACTATGTCTCTTGTGTTTTTACTAATCTTATTATCTTTATCCTCAAATTCTTCTTTTCCCATTTTATCTTTTCTATCTACATTTCTTATTAATGACTCGTTGTTTCCTTCGTCTTGCATTTCACCTGTTGTGCTTTTAACAATCTTTTTCTCTTCATACTCATATTCTTCAAATCTTTCATCTTGTTGTTGAACTCTTTTTTCTTGGTTATTATTTAATTCCTCAAATTCTTCAACCTTTCACTGAACTTCTTCGAATCTATTAACATTATCTTGTAATTGTGATTGTTTTATCTTTATTTCTACATCACCCATTTTTCCTTCTATCTTTTCCATTTTATTTCTCTGTCTATTTCTTGCATAATTATTTGCGTCTCTACTTGCCCATTATAAAATGTTGTAAAATCCTTATCTAGTTCATTAAACATTTCTTCTTTTTCTGTTTTCATTTCTTCTTTCATTATTATCATTTTTCTATTCAACTTTGCATTTATATTCCTATGGCAGTCATCCATTTTTTTTATTTAAATTTACATTTGTTTCGTTAATACTCTTCTTTGTTTCGTTTATACTCATATTCATTTGTATTAACATCTGCATTAATTCCTGATGTTCTTTCTCTTCTTGATTTTCTTTTATTCTTTTATTTGTTTCATCAGACAAAACATTTCTTATTTCTATCCCACTTTCAACTTCTTCTACATCACTTGCTTCTTTTGTATTGATATTCCCTTCCATTACCTGTTCTTCCTCTTGCTCTTCATCCCCGTGTTCTTCTTCTTTTCTTATCATCTTTTCCGATCCGGTAACTGACATTCCTTCTAGTCTTCTTGATTTTATTTAATAATATATTTCTACTTCTTTTTAAAATTACTCGAGCCCTACCACGTTGGCACGCCATTTATGTAATAGTATAGAGAGCTCTTTATCTCTTGGGTCCGTATTTTAGGTTCGTGCAGTTTTAAATTTATAAAAATTTACTATTTTCTGATAATCATAATTTATTTTTCTTCTGTCATTAAATCACTCAATAATAATAATACCTACTCTCTTTTTTTTATAATTTCAAAATATCACCACAATATGTTAGCTGGTTATTTACTGAACTGTTCCAATATCTTTTATGAGCTATTTCCAACATTAATGGGGTATCATCATGGATGAGCTCATACCACAACACTGAAATAAATATTTATGCAACTCCTTAGATTGAACTAAACTAAATGGAATGGTATAATCGTTTTAACTTTACCACCACACACTTCGAAACACCTGCAACCACTTGACCAGACAGTATATGGTGCATGCAAAAAGTTGTTTGCTGATGGGTTATCATCATGAATGAATCTACACCCCAACACTGGAATAAATATTTATGCACTCCTTAAACTGTGTGCCGTTGCTTGGGAAAGGGCAGCCACCTATGAAAACATCAGAAAAGTTCAAAGAGACGGGACTAGTTCCGTTCGATAAACATGTCTTTAAAGATAAAGAGTTTTTGTGTTCTGCAGCGTCGGATCGTCTTCTGGAGTCTGGCACACCACAGAATGCTTCTGGTGCAGTAGCACAGAAACTTCTGATCCACTGCCTTCCTTTACAGAGGACACAACTGTCACTGTATACTCACCAGAGAACATACGGCCACACCACGGGCAACACCAAGGCAACTCGGCACACGAGGCCGAAAAATAATATCAACTGACATCCTTAAAAAGAATCAGTTGGCTGCAAAGAAAACTACTACCACTACTAAGCAAGGCGAAAACTAACTCTTCCTTCACCATCGTCTTCTTTTCATGAAGAACCTGAAAATTTATGTCAAGATTCAAGTAATTCTTTTCTCATTCTTACGGAAGATGGAAGAAAGCGATGACGATGAAGAAAATACAAGTGACATAGAGGAAGGGAACTTTGTAATAATAAAATTTTCCCAGAAAAAAAGGAGCAATCTATTATGTTGGCGTAATAAGCAACGTGGTTAGAAAAATATTGAATATGAGACGAAGAGGAACAGCTTTCGTATTCCCGTCAGTCAATTTTTTTTTAATGCGTATTTTATATATATATATATATATATATATATACAATCTATCCGTAATAAAGGATAATAAATAAGTATATGTTTTTATATTAAACGCAATAAAAGGATGACTTGGAGAGAAAATCTCAATGGAAATTTTTTATACATGTTAACTACTAATTGTAGCTATTTGTGTTTCTTAAGACTTACAACTAGCGTATTTCAATCTACTAGGTTTATATCTATATATAGATATGACTACTCGCTTGACTTTCGAAGCGTACGGACGTGTCCGCCGCTCTCTGCGTTGTCTGATAACGAGTATGTGACGAGTTCAGTGACCGTTTAAGTGATAAAAACAATAAACGCGCGATAAAATGAACCCACAAAACACCAGCATGCAGCCTGGAATCCCAGTAAATTATTTTGATTCAAACACACTTATGCTACAAAACAATGAATTAAGAACGATTAATCAACAATTAAATCAACAACTACAACAGTTAAATAGTGAGATTGCAGCTCTCCGATCACAATTTCAACGTGATCAGTCAAACAATCTACAGGAATCATCCAAAACAAACGATCTCTCTGCAGTACAGTACTTTACTGACGAAGAAGAATTGGAGGATGAAATAAACCCTCAATGGAGAGAAGTAAAAAGTAAGAACGATAAAAAGAGGAAAAAGTCCGCAATGACACCGTCTCCCTCTGATAAGAAATCAGAAGTCACCAAAAGGAAGAAAGAAAAAGGCAATATACCACTGCCACCGCCCATCAAGGTGAGCAACATTAATGATTTCAATATATTCAGGTCACAAATAAAAAGTGTAGTGGCAAAGCCAATACACTTTAAAGCTGTGTCTAACAATGATATCAACATAACCGTTGATGACGAAACTGATTACCGAAAAGTCAAACAATGGCTCCTAGAAATAAAAGAAGCTAACAAAGGAACAACTAACAGCCCATTTAATAAGTTAGAATTCCATACCTATCAACTTAAAAATGACAAATGGTACAGAATAGTGATCAGAGGTCTACCAGCGTCAACCAAGCATGATGACATCAAGCAAGACATAAATGCCTTAGGTCATGAAGTAGCTGTCATCACTCCTATCGTCCAGAAGTCTATAAACAAAAGCGGAGAAAAAACTACTAAGGTATTTCCATTGTTTTATGTCGATCTTGTGCAACAGGAAAACAACAAAGAAATCTATAACATCAAAGAACTTGTCGACTGCAAGATAACCGTAGAACCGCCTAGAAAAACAATAGTATTCCCCAATGTACTAACTGTCAGCAGCTTGGATACACAAAAAACTTCTACAGCAGAGAAGCAAGATGTGTCAAGTGTGCTGGTAAACACCATACAAGAGAATGAAAGAAACAACGTAATAGTGTAGCAAGATGTGCACTTTGCAATGAGAAAGGACACACAGCCAACTATAAAGGATGCGCAGTGTATCAAAAGAAAACGAAAGAACTGCAGTCAAAAAAAACTACAGCGGTACAACGGTTGCAGCAAGTAACTAACAAGCCACACAAGCCTGTAACGCCACATACAATGGTACACAACGAACCACAAGAACCAGTAAAGCCTTCAACCTCTGGAACCTACGCTAATGCCACCAAAAAGTCTAACGACAAACAAACTAAAGCAAAAAAACAAAAACCTGCAAGTGACGAGCCTACCATCAGCGACATGATGAAAATGCTCACCGAATTTCAGACCGAAATGAGAAAGAATTTTAGTCAGTTATCCAAGAGGGTGGAAAACTTGGAGATAACCAAAATACCCCAAACCAAGTCAAGCAGAAACAAACATGAATAATCCGTTCCTGCGCATTATAACGTGGAATGCAAATGGGTTCAATCAAAGAGCCCAAGAACTAGAAATCTACCTGCGAACAAACAATATAGACATAGCTCTCATTTCTGAGACACATTTTTCAAACAAGAATTTTATCAAAATACGTGGCTATGACTCCTACTGGACTACACACCCAAGAGGGCGGGTTAGAGGAGGTACCGCGATCATAATCAAAGAAAATATTCAACATTATGAACGAGAACACATTCGCGAACCTTACATTCAAGCGACTGTCATCACAATCCAACGAAATGGAGCTGACCTTAACATTGCTGCAGCATATTGTCCACCTGGACATACCCCAGCAAGAAATGACTTCATCGACATCTTTAATTCTCTCGGTCCGAGATTTATTATCGGTGGCGACTACAATATCAAACATACAGCATGGGGATCAAGATTAATATCACCTGGAAAAGGTAGAGAATTATTAAGTGCTATTAATCAACTAAATTGTGATCATCATTCCTCACGCAGACCGACCTACTGGCCTACAGATGTGAGAAAGACACCTGATCTATTAGACTTCTTTATATCAAAGGGAATTGGATCAAATTATATTGAAGTAGAAGGCAGTGATGATCTAACATCAGATCATACCCCAGTCCTTCTGTGCCTCAATGCAAATATTATCAAAAAGAAAAGAAAAACTAATCTCACAAATAAGTATACAGATTGGGACATCTTCAGAGATAAACTGGAAGAGATAATCAATTTAAAAGTAAACTTGAAATCTAAAAAGGACCTAGAATGGCAATCTAGGACTTTTATTGAGAATATCAAAACAACAGCAAGAAAAGCTACCCCCGAAGCAAAAGAAACTCCCATATGTGAAATAAAATATCCTGCTAGTATTAGGGAACAAATTAAAGAAAGAAGGAGAGCCAGAAGGATATGGCACACTACCCGAAACCCTACTGATAAAACAGAATTCAACAGAATAAGCAATCAAGTCAGAGAAATGATTAATACATACAAACAAAATTGCCTCGACGAGTACTTAAATATCCTCGGACCGGAAGTGGACAAGGAATACTCATTGTGGAAAGCGACAAGAAGATACAAAAGGCCCGTTACTCGTGTCCCTCCCATAAGAGACACTCAAGGTAACTGGCTACGAAAAAACGGTGCAAAAGCCGAATTGTTTGCGCAACATCTAGCAAATACATTCCAACCACTCGAAATACAGTCTGATATCCAAACTATACCAACTTATCAACCAGAAATAGCATTCAAATTGTTCACACCAATAGAAATAGCAAAAGAAATAGATCAAAATCTCAATCCAAAAAAGACACCAGGGATCGACGAAATATCACCTGGGGTGTTCAAAGAACTGCCAAGGAAGGCCATTATCATGCTTACATATCTCTTCAATGCCTGCTTACGCTTGGGATACGTTCCTGAGTGCTTCAAGATGGCACAGATAATCATGTTAAAAAAGCCAGATAAGCCAGACGAGGCAGTTGGATCGTATAGACCGATTTCACTTCTTCCAACAATCTCAAAACTATTCGAGAAACTATTTTTAAAGCGGCTTAAGCCTTTAATAAATATCCCGGACTTCCAGTTCGGATGGCGGTAAATGAATCACAGTCAATAGCAGTTGAGAAAACTCAACGCACACTGTACAAAATCAACAGATGGACAAAAGACTGGAAAATCAAGCTTAACGAGCTGAAATCAGTCCATGTCACATATACGCTGCGGCGAAGAAATTGCAGTCTAAGAACATATCTCAACGAGGTACCAATCCCTCAAGCAGAATCAGCAAAATATCTTGGGCTTTATTTAGATTCAAGATTAAACTGGAAACACCATCTAAGAAAAAAAGCTGAACAAATTCGCATTAAACAACGAAAAATGTATTGGCTGGTTGGACATTATTCTAAAATGAATCTTCATTGTAAAAGAACTATTTATCTATCTATATTCAAACCGATATGGATCTATGGGATACAACTTTGGGGTTGTGCACAAAAATCTAATCGAGAGATAATACAAAAATGTCAAAACAAATTCCTGAGGATGATCACCAACGCGTATCGATACGTAACCAATAACGAAATACATAACGACCTCAATATACCCACGATAGAGGAAGTCATCAAGGAACGAGCCAATAAACATGAGATTAGACTTCTCAATCATCCAAACGTGGAAGCAATTCAATTATTGGACACAACCAATGAAAGAAGAAGACTGAAGCGAACAAAACCGCATGAATTATGTAGATAAAAGACGTAAAGAGTACTATTGGCAACTAAGCACTGGTTTAGTATTTCCACACAAGTCTTGTTTAATATAAACACAATTCATCTGTACTAATAAATTAATTATATTAAGATTGTAGTAGTCATACCTGAATAAAGGTGTTATTTCTAAAAAAAAAAATATGACTATTAAAGGAATCTGGTTGGGAGGTCAGATGGTTTGAACCTCTTCAGCCGCCTTTGGTTATCTTCATCGTCGAGTAGGAAGGCAACTAGTTTGTTAGAATGTATTTGAAGTTTTGCACTGTGTTTTACACTGTAGCGTTTAATTTCATCCCGCACTAAGGGTACTTATAAGTCACTATGTAATAAGGCGTTAGGAACATACCAGGGAGCGTTGGTTATTGCTCGAAGCACTTTGTTTTGAAAACGTTGCAGGATTTCTGTGTTAGAAGTACTACCTGTGCCCCACAATTGTATACCATACGTCCATTTCGGTTTCATGATGGTTTTATATAGTAAGAGTTTGTTCTCTACGGTCATCGGTGAGTGTCTTCCTATCATCCAGTATAGAGTTCTGAGTTGGGTACCTAATTGTTTACGTTTTGTGAATATGTGCTTCTTCCTTGTTAGTTTTCTGTCGAGGTGTACGCCAAAGTATTTAACCTCATCGGCTTGTACCAATTTTTGTCTATTGAGCTGCACGGGGGGACAAGTGTCTCTTCTTAGGGTGAACGTGACATGAACGGATTTGTGTTCATTTGCTTTTATTTTTCATCTTTTTAGCCAAGGTTCTATCTCATTTAGATGTTGCTGTAGGTTTTGTGTTGCGGTAGCAGGGTTACAGTACGACGATAGAACTGCGGTGTCGTCAGAAAATGTGGCAGTAGTAGTAAACGCGGATGTTGGCATGTCATGTGTATAAATTAAGTAAAGGACTGGTTCGAGGATGCTGCCTTGTGGTGCTCCAGACAATATTGGAAAGAGATCTGTGCAGGCATCTTGATGTTTTACATAGTAGTGCCGCTTGTTGATGAAGGATTGCAAGAGGTTATAAAAGCAATGCGGTAGGTTTACCTTAAGTTTGTAACACAATCCTGTGTGCCACACTTTATCGAATGCTTAGCTAATATCCAGAAAGGTTGCGGAACAGTATCGCTTGTTTTCAAAATTTTGATTTATTTGATCGACGATACGATGTACTTGTTCGATAGTATTGTGCTTGTTTCGGAAACCGAATTGATGGGGAGGTATTATGTTACTTTCTTCTAGCGCAGGTTGTAGGCGCTTTAGAATCAGCTTTTCAAATAATTTGGCTAGAACGGGCTATGGACTTATCGGTAAATATGAAATTAGATTTGTTGGATTTTTTCCTGGTTTAGGTATCATGACTATCTGGTCCACTTTCTATTGCATAGGGAAGTATTCTATTCTTATGGCTGCATTATAAATGTAGGTGATAGCTAAGATGCATTTTCCCGAAACTTCCCGTAATGCCTTTGCGGTAATTTAGTAATTTTATTTTTATCCAAAGTAACCCAGGCCTTGTCTAATGTAGCCCTGCCTACGGGATTACTTTAGACAATCAGCATCGTCTGACATTTCCAGCCATAGATAATTTTTGCGACCTAATTTCAATTGAATGATGTTTTTTGTCAAGCTAAATGTTAAAGTTTTATGGTTGCAGTTTCAAAAATAGTAAAGAGGAAAAAGTTGTACGCGATTTGCGTAGATATCAAAAGTATTCCCGCTCTCCCCTAGAGCTAGAGGAATAAAAGACAAGAAGCTGCAAAGAAGATTAAAAAAGCAAGTGCCTCCTAGCAAACCCAAAATGAGAAATACTAAACAACAGAAAAATAAAAAAATGGGCACATCAGAGTCGTCTGGTTCAAAAACAAAACTGAAAAAGAATGATATTTGTAAGATCCAGATTTCGAATTTGAGTGTGATAAAACCGCAAATATCCAGACACCAGTAGATTACTAGTACAGTAGATATAGGTCTTTGGGTGAAACTAATTCCCACAAAGACGTGGTTTGGAGTTTTTAGTTCGTTGTTGTATCTTTTTTACATACTAAAAGTCTGAGTGTGCAAAATGCGTTTTTTGGCCGCCATCTTGAAAAAGTTTAGAAAAATCATAGAAAATCGTATGTGGTATCAAATAAAAGAAAATTTCATGCTGAAGATGATTATGATATTGGTTTTAAATAATAAAGATAAATAACAAAATGGTGGTCGAAAAACGTAAAGCTTTTACGGTGTTGAAAATCACGTTTTTATTAAACAAAATGCGTTTTATAATACAAATGCATATGTATTTCATCAATCTTACATCTTACATAAGAGAAAAGCTAAATCTACTAGCCTTCTTCAGTTTCCTTTAAATCACTTTCTTTCAGTGCACTATTTGTGCAATCTCTAGCAGAACAGTTACAACATATCTCAGTACATTTCACAGCATTACGTGGACACGTACATCTACCACACGGCTCATTTGTATCCGTTTTGCGGATGCAGCGGATCACGATAGTAATAATTCTGGTACAGGGCTCATTTCACATGTTATGGGCTGTAGTTGGTCTTCTACTTTTTTCCAACCCCCAATCTTCAAGAGTGGCAATATTGGTGTTTATAGTTTTCCAACAAAGACATTACAAATGTACGCGGAGAAGATGATGAGCAGTAGGTGGCAATCTTGCTATATTAAATTCACTTTTGGCAGTTGTGATTTTTTTCAAGTAGAGATTATATCGTAGTAGGTTCAGAATCTTTGTTTTTGGATTTCCACCGTACAATGATACTAATGCTTTGGTGCCAATATCTGTGAGTTCCTTTCTGTTTGCATTTTCTGATCCAAACAGTGTAGCGCAAATGCTAAATTCCTCACTTTTTAAAAAATGTCGATATGCTGCCGATTTACTTTGACCAAATAAGGAGCTTGTGTTAAAGCATGTGAAAAGAGAATAATTTTGCATCACTTTTCGCCAAGCACATGTTGCATCGATGTAATATCACGTTTTTAGCACTGAACGTAGATGACTGCAAAAAAATAAATCAAAAGTACAAGAATATTGGTATTATCAGCAACAACTATTAAATGGTTTTCTTCTGCCAAGGTCAGTGCTGTTTTTGCAATAACAGTGTCAGCATCATCTGTAGCATGAATCACAGTGTCGCCATTTGCTTCTAAGTGTTTCCTAAGCATGCTTATAAAGCACTGTTTGCTTTCATTATTAGAACAAAGTGTTCTTTGCCAATAAGAAATGAAGATTTCTTTGTAAGTTTCACTGTTAATTATAATTGTTTTGTGCGTATCTGATGCTCTACATCCTTTGAACTGGAGATGCCATAGCCATCACATACAATTTTCACAATTTTATATTACTTAGCAATATGACTGCTATATAGTTGTAACACATCTAAAAATTTTCCTTTTTTTTGGCCATGGCAATTTGTGTAGTAGTGCACCCCCGTCAAGAACATACGATGTTTCCGTAGGTAACATGTAATTTAAGCTAGTTGCTGTCATCTAAAGTTCTTGCCAATAATGATTTGTCACTTTTTCTTAATAACTGGGTGTCTGGATCAAATAGAGACGGAGGAAGTATAGATAATTCATAAATGAAGTTTTTCTTTAACTTTTGCAGATCAGGATTTACAGACAAACATACCAACATTTTCTGGGTGAGGAGTCCTGTATCAATATGCTGAAGAGCTCCGTCAATGACAATACTTTTTTTCAATATCCTGATAGTGACAACTTGATTCTTTTTAACCATGGAAAGCTTTTCCAGTCAGTTTGGATTGGATTCGAAGTCCAATTAACTTAGCTTCACCTGCAGTTACATTGTGTTGACTGTCTACTAACCCACTGAAAATATTATATAGTTCAACGCATTGTGAATCAAATGGATTGTGATCTTCCAAAAATTGAAGTAATGTTAGAATATCCTTCATATTTCTAGATCTTCTAGCATGGCATATTTCAATGTGTTGCTCACTGCTAACACGGGAGATATCAGTGAGATTGCTCATAGCAAAAATAACTTCACGGCATGCAGGGCGGCTTAATATCCATGAAGCTCGTTGACTATCACTTATGCCTCTTCTACGTGTTAACCCACCTCGACTCTTTGTCGATCGCATTAAGGTTTTTTTGCTGAACATATCTGTCCATATTCCAGCCCACAATCGAGTGTGTCTACAAAGGGTGGAATGATCAGCACTCACCGAGCTACGATATAGACATCTTCATGTTTTTTTCTCTCATTTGTTGTAGATATACCCTGGCACATTTTGCATTGTTGCAAAGAAAGGCAGCATGTGCTCTGCAGCTTGCAAATGCATTTTCAAGTTTCCTGTTCGTTTAGTCCTAGTAAATACCTTGGCAATGTCAACAATATCTAGATCCATAATCCACAGTTTCGCTGTCCTACTTTGTACCTTTAAAGAGTTTTTTTTTTGCAATTCGGAAGACAAGTTTGACAGTTCTGTAGAGGAACTTATTTCAGAAACTGTTGTCTCTCCATTATACAGCTTATTGTAAAACTCCATGAGACTGCAAATTTGGCAAACTTGGCTGTAGTTCTTCTGTATCAATTGGTTTCACTTGAGAGCTTTGCCGGAAGTTGTAAATTACCGTCCAGGATATCTTGAAGCAACATTAATGTAAGTACAGATGAAAGTAGTATGTGTCCTCTAACAGCTCTTGAATAAGCTTTACCTGTAAGCATATGTGAGACTGTGTTTTCTGCGTAAATAGTCTTGGGATCTCTTCTATTCCAGATTAAAATGGCGGCCAACGAACTCATTTTACGCACAATACGGATGTGTATTTTATAATATAATAATGTCCAGAATCTCTCAATATTGAATTTAGAAATATTATGGTAGCAGCGCAGGTACGTTTTCAAATGTCACTTGCAAATTTTACATTATCAGAAGGCAACATTAAAATGTTGGTTACATGAGGAAAGTACTTACTCTTCTGTTCTAGGCACAAAAACTAAACAAAATTGTTACAGACAGATGAGGAATTAACACAGATTTTTCATTAAAAATGTACATAAAATTGAAAACAAGTTTGTATTTCATATTTTGTTACAATACTGATTGAGCTATTTACAAAATGATTACTACTCCTACATAATAAATATTACAGTCTATTCCAGAAAAGCAAAGAATAGCTGCAACAAATCATAGTAACTCTCAAGTCTGTACATGTAAGAATCGCTTCATAAATTTTATTGTGAGTAAATAACTATAGTCATTAGTCAATATAATGCAATTAATCCAACAAACAAAGGTACAAAGTCAGTTCTTGCTAATCTAATTTTAAAAAATAGTTTCTAATGATTTTATAATGTATGAGCAACAATAACATAGGTATCTATCAGATAATTATAAGGTAAAGATTAGTCTTGTTTTAATAGAAATCTACCTAACTCTACATATATAACTAAAATAATTTATTCATTCTTTTTCTTTTAAAATAAATAATTTAACAAAAAATAATAAAATTCAATATTTAGTAATAAATAAAATGTCTGAATCTTGAATAAGGTATTCCATGAAAAATAACAGCTACGGTGAAAGATCTAATGTTGAAAAATATCTTCAAAAGGAACACATCGCAGAATTAAAATTTCTAAAATCTAGCAAATATATGCTTACTGTTACTTATTATTTATGGCATATTTTAAACAATAATAAACATTAATCACACTACTACAATATCACCACAATCTCATTGTTTACACAAATAATAAAAAATAACCTAACAAATTATCTACCGATGAGAAAAAGTAGTTTGTGCTTCAACCAAGATCTTTCCAATGCTCTAACTTCTTCATCTCTTTGCTTTTTAAACTTTTTCCATTCTTCCATTCTTTTACTACTATGAGGTCCCCATTTGGATGCATGGAATGCATCACAAATCATCTTTAAAAGATCAAGGTTAATATAAGCATGCAATTAATTAATAGAAATGAATATATACCTGAGGAAATCCTGCTTGTCTGTGCTTGTATATAGTTCTGATGATGAAGTATAAGATTTGTGTTAGATTTGCAACAACAATCAGCCAACCGCATACTGTTTAAAAAAATAACGCATTAATTTAAAATTCACAAACTGCAAATCAAACTAATTGCTATGGTAAGTGATGTGTTAAATATAAAAATATGATTTCATAAAAAATTTTCCTAGAATACTTCTAATAAATTATAGAGGAATTGTGTTATTGTAATGTAAATATGGGTACATCCAACAGATATTCTAGAAAAGAATGATTCATTCTGCAATCTTATCAAGTTCTTGTCATATTTCTATAATTAATGGTGTTATGTACTTAATTGATTTAAATTCTATTTAAAATTTCTTAGTAAAATTAGCTTCAGTTTCTCTGTTTTTCTTTTTTAAAATGCAGTGTACATAATTTATACATACCTAAAGCTATTTCAGGAATTTCATAGTGCCCATAGGTCAGTCTTGTTAATGTAGATAAGAAATAAATAAAAATAACCACAAGAGATATGGGAGTTATTACACCCCATGTTATCCTCCAATATACTCCAACTTTTTGTTTCAACATAAATTCCATATCATTGCAGAAATTTTCTACACCTAAATAAAAGTGAAAAATGAATTAATAAAGGAAATTAATTTCAAACAGAGTAAACTTACCATACCACCACATCACAACATAAACTTCTATCACAGCCGAAAGGAATATAATTATAGTACCGGCATAATGATCCACAAGGGTCAGAATAAATTGGCCTCCCTAGAAACGCAACAGTTATATAAGTCAGTTTGTTTTAAAACCTTTGGTTTGAAAAAACTCACAGGGGTACAATAAACCAGTCCAATAAGGAACCCAACGAGTGCAGTACCAGTAGAAACTTGCCAGCTTTTGGCAGATGGGAAAGTATCCGTGATTGCGGTAATTGCTATTCCATGTACAGCTACAAGACTTCCGATACCAAGTACAAGCAACATCAGAAAGAACAAAATGGAGAACAGCTGAAATTACAGCAACAGTTATAAAACTTGCAATTTTGAAACATTCTGAAACTTACCCATGGAACTTGCTGAAATTTCGCTATAGCTTCAGGATAAGAAATGAAAGCCAAACCGGATCCACCTGATTTAATGACGTCCTTTACTGGCACGCCTAACTCATACGCAAGATTACCCAAGATACCAAATATGGTAAATCCAGCCAAAAGGGATGTTAAGGTATCAATTGATGTTACGACTATTGCATCACTATAATATAAAAGTTATTATTGTAAAATACAAGAGTAGATTAGAGAAACATACCGATTGATGTTGTGTTCAAAATTATTATACGACGAATACATTATGATAGCACCACCGCCAACATTTAGAGAGAAGAAACATTGCGTAACTGCAGCATACCATACCTGAAAACAAAGTAATGAATTTGTAGTTTCTAATTTCATATTTAGAATAACACCATCAAAGTAAAAAAAACAACTCTTTTGATTTTTATTTTATAGGGTACTTACCTCAGCAGTCAGAAGTTTGTCCCAATCTGGTCTTATGAAATAAAGAATTCCTTCTGCAGAGCCTTCAAGAGTTACAGCTCTAACCAAAAGGGCAAACATTATCACATATGGAAACAGAGCGAGGAAATAAGAAACTTTTCCTGAACTTTTCACTCCTCTAATAGATACAAAAGCGGTAATAATCCAAGCAAGCAATAAGCAGAGTGTAAGTTTCCAGTCTGGTGTACCAAGACCATCGTCGATTTGAGTTTTCTCTTTTAATACTTCACGTCTGTGGATCGAAAATTATATTATTAGGACTTCTATAAAAGTTAAATGACCGAGACTTACGTAAACCACAACTCTGAAGAACTTAAAGCATTTAAAGATCCATTCATTGATCCTCCTTTCTCTGAAGATGCTATACACGTGATGTTTTCTTTTATCTCCCATTCTTTATTACATTCAGACCATGGAAGATTTGATGTGAAAGAATTAAATAAATAAAATAATGTAATACCCATTATCGCGCAATAATAAGTAGCGACACTTCCACAGCCTACTAATTGACTGTAACCCACTCCTGCAATAACAATTTTCTGGATATTAACATTCATATTGTACACTAATGTAAACGTTTGAAAAAGCAAGGGGCGCTTTTAGTTAGATTAGTGTACGTTAGTGGCACTTACATTAAAATTTATGAAGTTGTAGTAGTTGGATTTCAGTGGAAAAAGTAATAAAAAAATAGTAAAATATGTGTAGCTTGTGTGCCATTATTGTTGCTTTTAATTAAACGTAACCGTACCTAATTCTAGCCATAATTCTTAATTTAAACGTAAAAGATTTAGTTTCGGGTGTAATTTTATTAAGTTCTGAATTTATTATGTCTATGAAATGAGATCGTTAAATATGATTTACTTTTTTTTCTTCTCTTACTATTTAAATAAACTTTTTATCATTTTTAACACAGGTAAATAAACTTCATTTGTAAATAATTTCTGAATGTACTAAAACTCCAAATGACTTGTATTAGCAACATTAGCAATTAAATGGAAGCTCAATAATTATTTAGTATCCCAAATTTTTCGATTTTTATGATGGAATTGATGATTTTTAAAAAGATCCATTAAAACAGTAAGATCTAATCTTTAACTAACTCTTCTAGCAAACATTAACAACTAATTTATTATTTAATAATTTCGGTGTCCCTCTCAATATAAAAAGTCGCCAACCGCTACTGATGCCTAAAGGCGTAATAATCGCGATTTAAAACTGAAATACTTTAAGATCATAAAAAAATCATAGTTATATAATTTACCAACAGATGGAATTTCAACAGCAGTTCAGTAGATATGTGCATCGGTGAAAAACAAAGAACAAAAACGAAAGAGTTGCAAAAGATACTCAAAAGTCAAAACTCACCTTTAAATGCAGGAAAAAGACTTGCAAACATCTTTACATTTCCTTTACTAGAAAACTGTCCTAATCCCATATCCATGTAGTACATGGGTCGTCCTATAACTATTAATACTATAATGTAAGGAATTAAAAATGCTCCACCGCCATTTTGGTATGCTATGAATGGAAATCGCCATATATTTCCTAGGCCCACTGACATGGCTATACATGACATAAGAAATTCCATACTGTGCCCCCATTGTGCTCTGTTTTCTTCTTTTTCTATCGTTATTGCAACTGGCTGTAACAAAAGTTTTCTGTTAGTTTATCTACTGTATTTTAATATAATAAAGTTTGACATAAAACTAGATCGTAGATCATTTCAACCGTTTAACTGCACAGTATTTTGGTTTTGTTTTATAATTTTAATTGCTATTTCTACGCTGATTACTGTAATAAACCAACCCATTTAAACTGCAATGCGTACCTACGTTTACTTTTATGTTTTCATCCCCAAATAAGGAAGAAACCAATCTGTTTGCATTTAACAGTTATTATATTATGTTGAGTTATTTAAAAATCCTTAAAACCCTCAAGATGAGATTTCTGACAAAAAGGTATAACTTAATTTAATCTGGGGAAAAGTATTTTTAATGATGCAAAAAGTGTGAACGTTCTGCACATTTTATAAAGAAATGTCGATTGATTTTGCGTTTATTTTTGTAATTAACGCCCTAAAGGATTTAATGGCAAATGTCATCACAGAAAGTTACTACATCATCTGTTGAGTAAACAAACATAAAGTATCTCGAGAATATTCCATAGATTACAGTAAAAACTTGAAGTTTGCTAAAACTAGATTTTACTAGTCAGAATCAAGGATTGTTTAAATATGTTACGCTTCCACTACTTTTAATATTAGAAGTGATAAGACTGGTAAAAACCAAATTGTTATTGTCTTTATATAAATTCCTTAATGTCATCAACATCATCTTCATAAATAAATACTTTCCTCCTTTTCGTTATTGATTGTAGTACAGTTGAACTAATTTATTATTATATTGTTTGCTTTCAAATTTTAGACGAGAATAGAAAGAAAGTAACGATCACTAAAATAAATATTTTTTTGATTTGTAAAACAATTTAGATCTAGTGATTGTTGTGCATCTATGTATATCAGGAGAATGACGATGTATACGTTTTATTTCAAAGTACTTTCACTACAGTGGGTTTCCTTGATTTTATCCCATTTGGCTGTAGAAGGCAGTAAAGACTGCAAAACTTGCAAGAAGAAATTAAAAATATTATTCTATTTATAAACAAACTTTGATGACTTATTTGAAACATTAAATATGACTTAACCCTATTTAATGGTATTAAAAGGTAGAACAGTGAACTTTTATATCTTGAAAAGACTTTTCTCATATAACCATACTATCAATGTCGACAAAGAGGTTATAAGGTCTTCCGGACATCGGCATCGATTGTTAAAAATCATGGAAATACCCCATACTTGGTCACGATTCTAGTTACTGGAAATTACGCCTAACGAATTTTTATCTAGAGAATGTCTACAGTTATTAGGGAAGCCCCTTAGAAAACATACAAGTACAAAGTACCTACTTGTTATTCTTCATCACCAACATGCATGTACGTAATGTATATGAAAGGTTTAACAAATATTAAATGATAATAATAGAAATGCGATTGAATAATAAATCATTGCTATCTAACCACAAACCGGCATGCATCACCTGCATGTATACTTGTTTCTGTACCAATAAGAGAATTTATTATCTTCAAATGCATGTAATTAGATAACCTGGAAAATTTATGTATTTTCTCTTGCATATGCAGTTACAATCTTTTAATGCTGCTCTCATGCAGCAAATTGCCATTTTTCAAACTTACGTAGCTGGTAAATTATATGTTAGCTATTTAGATTTAGATATTTTCAAACTGAAGTATCTACATTTTTTTGTTTGATTTTTTTAATATTGTCCCTTGTTAGAAACGTACCAAGCATCAGCTATAGTTGCACATACTGAGATTAACTTTAAGCTGGATCTCCCGTTATCCACTTCTAATTTTGTGTTCTTTGGCGTGACAGCTCTTTGTTCTACTCTAGAAGAACCAGGTCTCTTTAACAGTAATTATATCAATGGAAATATTAACATCATCATCTGAGACCACTTAAAATTAAATAGATTTAGACATAACAAAAGTGCTAAAATTCCTTTCCGCGCTGATCTCATCACTATATACTTCTAGAAGTCATTTCTATCTGAAAGATCTTTCATAAACTGGACGTTTTTTTTTAATTTTCCAGCTTTATCTATGAGCCACACTGGGCAAGTGTCCAGAACCTTTTGATTTTGTGCTTTTTACCTTTGGTAACGCCTGCGATTTCAAATTATTTGATATCCTGTTTCTCCCAGACTTGGTTCAACTGAAAACCAAATCAACTTTTCTAACAAATCTCTGTATCTTTTAGAATTGCACGAGAAATTTAGTTTAACTTTATTTTCTATCGTAGTGCTCTACAAAAACAGAAAAGTAGAATTTTATAAGTCTTCATATTAGAAGCATTATCATCACTAGAGTGCGGATTTATAGGAATAATGCTTCTTTTAGATATTAATAGCAGAACAAAAAGACATTGAAATAAGTGCGAATCGCAATTAAAGGAATCACTTAACTAATTTTCATAATGCTTTTTTTGCTTTTTTTTGGAACTCTGCTATTTTTTAGAATCATGCTTATTTTGTGCATTTTTGTCAGCCTCAAGAAAAAAATCATAATATCCTTATACTTTTCTTGTCTACAGTATATTTATTTTCTGTTTCTTCAAAATACTTTCTATAAATTCTTTCTCTAGCAGCAATTGTCTACATTATTTTTTTAAACATTTTGTTTTTACGGTACATTTAGTGACAATATTTTCAAGGATTTCTTAAAATATCATTATTTACCATTATGTATTGAATACCATCTGGAGGCTCACCGTTCCGGAGCCTATCGGGACCGTTACACATTGTCCCGGCAGTTCTTTGTCCCTAGGATAAGCTGTGAAAACAGTTAGTTCTTATAGGTTTTAAGATTTATTTGACAAATGCTTCAGTTTTACTGGGTTACTTAAAGTGTTGGTATCGTGCGTGTATGTAATGTTGCTGGTAGATTGAAAAAGTTTCGTTTCATTTTATTATAACTTAATCTTTTGTGTTGTCTTCTGTTTTTAATAAAATAAGACTGTGTTACAATGCCAAAAGTTATAACGAGTGTAGAAGAGTGGATTAAAAATATACCAGAAATAAGGCTGGACGGTAGTAGACTATTTTGCAGAGTATGTGTTAAAACGGTAAGGAGTAGATTAGATTTTAAATATAATATTCTTTAATGCTCGTTTTAATAGATCCAGGGCGACAAAACGTATAATGTAATACAACATACGAAAACGCTATTCACAAGGAAAATGTAGGAAGAGCGGAAAATGAAAATAAGCTGAAACAAGAAACTATTTGAGAAGTAGTTGCCTCTGGGTCTTCTACTCTATCTGAAGAAAGAACTTTTTATTTTGATTTATGCAATACTCTGATATCGGCAAATATTTCTTTCAGAAAATTAGACAATTCTGCATTTGGAAAATTCTTAGAAACATATTGTAAGAGATCGATACCGTCCGAAAGCACTCTACGAAAAAACTATTTAGATACGGTTTATAAAACGCTCCTTCATGAAATTAAAAATATAATTGCAGGCCATTATATCTGGCTTTCTTTCGATGAAACCACCGATGAGTGCGGTAGGTATGTGGCTGGTCTCATTATCGGTATATTACATGAAGCTACTCCAACCAGGCCATTTTTATTATATTTGAAAGAACTAGATAAAACCAACAGCAGCACCATAACAAGATTTATTAACGAGGGACTCGCAAACTTTTTTCTTCCTAATGCAGTCCCAACTGAAAAAATTCTGTTAATGGTGACGGATGCGGCTGCATATATGCTAAAAGCAGGTATTAATTTAAAAGTTTTGTACAGTAAGCTCGCACACTACTTGCGTAGATCACGGATTAAACCGAGTAGCAGAAACTGTGAGGTCTGAACTTCCTCTAGTTAACGAGTTAATTAAAAATGGCAAAAAGTGTTTTTTAAAAGCGCCATTGAGGGTACAACGATTTAAAGAAAAACTGCCGAATATTCCGCTTCCATCACAACCAGTCATTACTAGATGGAGAACATGGTTGCATGCGGCTGTGTATTACGCAGTTAACTTCACCAGCTTCAAAGAAATTTTGTTAGAATTTATGGAAGATGCATCCCAATCAGTTAAAGACTGCCAAAAATTTTAAAAAATCCGGAACTACAACAAAGCTTTGCATTCATCAAAGCAAATTACGAGTTCATCAGTGAAACTATCACCAAACTTGAAACACAAGGCAGTGAGCTAACAGAAGCAATTCAGATTGTACAAGAGTTTAAAATAAAATTGGGAAAAGTGCGTGGTGATGTAGGAAAAACAATATTTGCTGTCTGAAAACGAAGATTTAGCAAGATTAAAGACCATTGAAAGTATTTTATCAGGCGAAATGGTCAATAACTTCGACTTGGAACCATCGTTACTTGCAAAATTTAAATATGCACTGATTACTAGTGTTGACATTGAAAGACTATTTTCTATTTACAAAGACACCCTAACTGATAATAGAAGAAATTTCCTTATGGAGAATTTAGAAAAGTGCATAATAATTAAGCATTTTAGAGTTCAAAGTTTCTAATAACAATTCATTTTTTGTTTTGTTATAATAAATACTTTGGATAGTAAGACCTAAAACCTGGAAGTTTAATTTTTTTCCTGCATATTTTAAACTTATTTTTAATTTTTGTGCTATTTTTTAAGCTCTGTTCCTTGAATTTTTACGCTTTTTAAAAAGAACTTTTTTATTGTTTTTTTATGCTTAAAAATCCGCACTCTAATCATCACCATTGAAAGTATCCATAATTACTTTTATTTATTCAGATTTCTAAACAATGTAAAACTCGGTAGTTTCCAATTGCATTCCGCTTGAGAAACGACTGTAAAAACTCGTTGTAAAGGTTTTGGTTAGGAATCAGACCCACACCGCTTGGCCAGCAGCAAAGAAGATACACTTTCTCTCTTACACATCTGAAAATAATCTCTTTGAAGATCCTCACTTAGT
Source organism: Ignelater luminosus (assembly GCA_011009095.1). Taxonomy (NCBI): domain Eukaryota; kingdom Metazoa; phylum Arthropoda; class Insecta; order Coleoptera; family Elateridae; genus Ignelater; species Ignelater luminosus. The sequence continues at coordinate 39,725 of VTPC01001489.1, forward strand.
CTTCAAGCTCGTTTATTTCTCACTTACATAGCTTTAATTCTCTTTATCACTGAGTATCATCATATCTGCTTCAGAGATCTGTTCTTGTAATAAACGGACACCTGACATTGTTGATGGGGTCAACTTTGAAAATGATATCGCATAAGTATAGTCTAGATCTGAAGAATGTTTTAGGCCATCTCTACACAAAACCCAAAAGTTCTCAAGCTCGCCTTGTTTCTCATCAAATTCAATATTTCAAGCAACGACACCAACAATGATTAACAATTTCTCTACTCTTAAGCGTCCCCACCTAATTTCAATCTACATGTAACCTTTTACCTACAGATTGTGTAACTTAGGAAGAACTGGTACAAACACATTACCAAGAAAAAGATAAAGTAGTCAGTCTTTTCTGGACTAGGCGTAGCGATTTCTCTCCATTTCCCTCGGTTTTTTTGGCCATCCTCATTACTAATGGTTGAAGTTAAAGAAATTATAGAATCTATAAGGGCCATTACTGCGTAGCTGAAGAAATGATAGAAGAAGGCTAAATTCCAAAAAATTTGTCGTTTGGCAAGCCATTTGTTCTTGCGATCTGAAGAGCAGAACGTTCATATCTACAGAAACGATAAATTGAGAAATTTATATAAAAAGATTCCTAAAACTGTCCTTTGCCATTTCTGAATCAACATAAAACTAGTCTTCTAGCCGGATCTTGCAACCTGCCACTACTCTAAACATGTTAAAAAGTGGTATCAGGATAACAACGTTCATTACGTACCGAAAGAGTACAATCCTCAGCACTCAAAGCAATAGTTTCTTAAGAAGATCGAGTTTCATTACTTACAGTTGGTAATTCTAGAATCACTAGAATATTTTCTTTACTAAAATGAGCATTCTAACGTTGTCAAAGCAGTTTTAAAAGAAAGTGAATGTTGTAAGTTGTCTTCATTCCTTCTAGAATACTAAATTTTGGCGTTCTAGATCAATGTTTGTCAAATTGTGCTCCACGAAAAGAAAAACAGTGCTCTAATAAATAATCCTTGCATTAAAAGCACGAACAAAAATCGTTAAATAAGAAGTTTTCTTGAGGAAAAGGAAGATAAAAAATTCTTAAAAAGAACAGACAGTTAAGAGTTGTTTCAGGCGTAGACCTTTGGAAGATCTATGCATGACTGATATTTAGAAAAAATCTACCATCAGTATCAAGGGAAATATCTATCGACTGTCCTCTGATTTACAAAACTTGAAAATAAAATTGTGGGTTTGAATACCTTAACTTACTCAACAAACTCGACCTTTTCACATAAATCAAGTCAAAGTGGAAAACTCAAACAATCCGTAGAGTATGAGGCGTTTGAGCAGTCGTAGTCGGAGAGATTAGGTCAAGTAAGGTAATTTTGAGACAGCAAACAAATTGGGTAAAAATGAGCCACTCCCAACATTAATCTTTGGTTTGGTGTAAGGAAGTTTAAATATTTTGTAAATGATGCATTTTGGCCTTTCCTATAACGCCCTATAATTTAGAACGTTTACTAGAAAGTTTTAGTAATGACTTTGGTAAAAAATTTTCATTACCGTTGCATTACCTTCAGAAACGTTTGAAGGTTGCTGCAAATCTTTTATTATTACAGTTAACTTTCTAACACAACAACCATCTTAGGTGATATATTGCAACTAGTATAAAGGGATTAACTTAAGCACTGCAGTAAAATTCTGCAAAACTGTCGGTTCTGTAGAAATCGTTTGTTAAAGTTTGGAGGTAATTTTGAGACATCTGTTGATGAAAAGATGAGACACGTCATGCCTAAGAATGAGACAATAGCATAACCTTACAATCAAAAGGTCAAGTCGTTTCTGTGAAAAAGTAGTCTACGTGAGTTACATACATAGATACCCCGTGTACATACAGTATACCATAACCAAAAAAGCATACAGCGGAACAGTTAAAGGCCGCTTTTGCTTTAATTAAAAAACAAAAACTAACTGTTTATGAGGCAGCAAAAAGATTAAAAATAGATAAATCTGAACTTAGTTGTTATGTCTGAGGTGTGAATAACGCGAAACATGGAAGAAAGACGGTTTTAAGTAAGTCGGGGGAAGGATTTGATAGAAAACTCGTTATAATGCTAAATGAGGTTTCGACTTTACCAAGGACGAGGTGAATTTAACAGTGAAAACTTACGTTACAGAAAATAACATTCCAAAGAAATTTCGAAACGGAATGAATGGTTTACAGCATTCTGCAAAGTCAAAAGAAAATAGAAAAACTGGAGAAGTGTAGAAGAAAAGCCACCAGCGTTTGATCCATGGCTTCTACGATATTTTAAAATCAACCATTAAAGACTTGGAGTTAGAACACAAGCCTTCCATATCTATAACTTAGACGAAACAAGTTTATGTAATCCTAAGAGCTAAGGATGTGGCGCAAGTTGGTCAAGAAGTTCATAGAAGCATCCAAGGTTCAGGAACAGAAAATATTACAGTAGTGGCTTGCATTTCGGCATCCGGTTCAGTATAAGGCCTCCGTTGATTATACTGTAAGGATAAAATTTATGGTCGCCCTGAAATGGAAAAAGTGATAGTGATGTCGAGTACAGCTTGTCTAAAAAAGAATGGATGACAGTGTCAAGATTTAATAGCTGGTTTGAGAAGTCTTGCCACGCCTTTCAAAAAAGACAGTTATTAGTAATACCAGACGAGCACGTAAGACGTGTAGACAGGGCAACAATTGAATTCGACAAAATATTGTAACATTAAATCTCCTTGCCTATACAACTGATCTTTTGCAGCTATTGAATAAATGTTGTTTTTGCCCTTTAAAAGTAAAATGGAACGTGGGATTAATTGAGTGACAACGTACGAATCAAGAAAACTAACTAAATCTGAATTTGCTGATTTATTGCTAGAAATGTGGAACGAAGGCCTACTACGTGAAAACATCGTTACATCATTTTTTTCATACTGGCAGTTTTTTTACAGCGTGGCGTAGGCATAATAAATTTGTGATAATTCACTTGTTGAACAAGGTCATATAATGTTTAAACTTCCTGATCCAGTATTAACTGGAGGAACAGAAAGAAGTGCCAGGCGTTACGCTTCGATGAGAAAATCTAGTTTTATAGACTTTGATCTAACTAAATAAAATAATAAATAATAAAGTCCGTATTTTCCATTATTATATAAGTTAGAATTAAAAATATTTTTGCAGGGTATAATGCATTTTTACCTCTCAGTATCTCATCATTTACCCATACATTAATAAAACGTGTGTACATGGTTTTTAAGGGTTTTTAATCGCAAGTGAGACAAGTTGTTTTTTATTTCATCGAAACTACGTAGTTTATTCTAAAAATTATAAAGAAATTTGTAAAGTTTAAAAAATGTAGTGTGTATCTCACCACCTGGGGGTAAAGAATAATAATATTATGACCTTCAAAACTCGAAAGACTTCAAAACGTTTTATTATTACCTTATCAAACCTTACCAGGCGTTCCGAAATCTAAAAATTTATTAATTTGGCTGTTCAAATCAAATGTAACGTGAATTCTTTATGTGGATAGAAAATATACCTAGAAAGCTAAAGTTCTTTCCAAAATTATTAAATTGAAATTAATAAAACTAAAGATGAGTTTTTCTCAGGTGTTTGCCAATATTGCCTTGATACTTTTTTAAACTATCTAAAGTAAAAGAAATAATACTGATTATTGAAAAGATGCATGCTCAATTAAGGGCTCCTTGCAAAAAGTCACAAAGTGACATTTTTGTTATTTCGTGATTACTATCGCCATCTGCTACTCTATAGTAGTACTAGCCACTGTGCATGCAGATTTGACTATAGAAGTCCAATGTGTTCAAATTTAAATAGTGGTCTTATCTGTTATGGTTTGGTTTTCAGACAAGAAGTCTCTATGTTCGAAAAAAAGTCCCTATCCTTCAAATATCCAGTGTTCAGGTGAATAACACTCTAACCTCATAAATTTGCTTTCAATAAAGTTTGCAGGTGCAGTACGCAGTAGTTTCTTTGTAAAGTGATGAAGAGACCACACAAGCTAGGTAATGCTTGTACTAATAGTCATACTAACGGGTGTTCGGAAACACGATTCATCCCAGTCACCTTTGAAAACAAAAGCAATGACCTTTGATTGATTCATACGTCTCGGATTTGACTAATTGTTTAATTTAGGTAACGTTTACATCTGTCGAATAATTCAATGAAAACACACACGTTTTTATTTATTTATTCCTGCCTACTTAAAATCTCTATGATTGCGTTCATGCAATATATCGCGACGGTGAAATTTACTGTTAAAATATTATTATGTAGACGCAGTCTTATTGTTAGATATTATACATTCCATAGCCAGGTATAATCTCAAATCCATTGAAGTTTGTTTACAAGATATGTACTCAATTTTGCTTTTGCCGAGCCATAGTACGCAAGCAGTGAAGATGAATGGGTTCCTTCGGATGGTGATGAGCAGATCGCTGAGTAACTTTTGGAGCAGGAAACATCACCCAAAGAAGCAGATGGGGTTGTAAATGATGAATTAACCAAGAACAAAGGTCGAAAACAAAAATTACAACCTCAGCAGTGGATGAGAAATTGAGATTGGGAGAGAATTGCATAGTAGAATGTTCAAAGAAATGCCGAAAAAACCGACATCATGTAGATGTAAATACCATGAAAAGATTTTAAATACACAGTATGAGCAGGTATTTGAGAATTCTAACAAAAGCATGCTGAATCACAGCGAACAAAATTTGTACCTCCGTGGTTGCGTTCGCTCGAAACCTACTAGAAGAAACATCAATAAAGCAAGAGCGCCTAGAAAGGTTTTTGAATATAATATAACTACTGGAAATAGTAAGTCGGTAAAGATTTGCACAAAATATGTTTCTTGCTCTTCATGGTATAAAACGTGACAGACAGACAAAGAAAATGCTGAAGCTGAATGTTACTGATTACAGGAACAACCACGAGCACCGAGTTAGCCGTATACCGGCATAAACCAAATGCTCTGGTTTACGATTTTCTGAAAAGCATGCCGGCTATAGATTCTCATTACAGTAGGACTAAAACGGGTATAAAAGGTGTCTAGCTTCAACATATCTCTGAGTTTCCTTCATAAAGAGTACAATAAACGGTATCTTGATTCCCAAGTAAAATTTGGGATATTCCACAGAATGTTCACTGAAAATTACAACTTCTCTTTTTGCCCACCATAGCAAAAACATCTGCACATATTGTGCAGAAAATAGTGCAGATTTGAATTCAGCTAAATTGAAAAAAGATGATGCCTTGATAAAGGAACTCACTACGTCGAAAAAGCTTCGTCTTAGACTTTTTTCGATCTTCTGAATTCAAAGAAAGGGAATTCCGATAATAATGAGTTGATAATCTGCTTCGAGTTTGAGAAAGACTTGCCACTTCCAGTTACCAATATAAGTGACGAGTATTACAAGATGCAGCTGTGGCTGCATAATTTTGGAATTCTCAACGTACTCTCCAAACAAGCATGTTTTTATTTACTGAAAACTTTGCACATAAAAGACCCAACGGGGTACTGACAGCTTTAGAATATTACATTAGTATGCACAAGAAACCAGATCATTGCACACGCACAATCTGTTGTGACAACTGCTTCTCACAAAACAAAAATCGATTCATGTTCACTTATCTAGATTTCTTATGTGCGGCAAACATCTTCGAAGAAATCGTAATTTATTACTCTATACCGTGACATTTGATGCCGCAATAGAGAAGAGAAAATTGATAATCTTGATTCATACATCAAGATGATTATAGACTCTAGAAGCAAGAACCCATTCGAGATAGTATCCTTGTAGCATACTCTCTTGACTAAATTGAGCGATATCAGCAAGGAATATGCGGTTCTGAAAGTAATGCACTATAAGGAAGCATATTCAAGCAAAATTAAAGCTATTCTAGGAATTTCAAAATGTCGGTCAGTGAAGTTTTCAAGTTCAAGCACATCTAAAATGAGAGCGAGACTGACAGGAGAATACTCGACGGGTTTTTCATTATATAAAGATGGGCACTCTAGAAGCATTTCTAATGTTTTATCCCTCGAAGAGACTTATACAAGATTTATCAAATTGAAACAAGAAAAACTGGAAAATATTAAATTTCTTGTGGGGCACTAGAAGTAGAAGAAAACAGAAAATTTTATAAGCTCCCTGATGAAGAATCTAGTGAAGTAGATAATAAAATCGAAGCAGAGGACTTTCAGTAAAATCAATACCTTCATTTTCATTTATTTTGGTAAAACACCTTATGTTTTGAAGTATATTTCATTTTCAGTTACTTATTATAAGTACAGAACTATAGTAATGTCCTCTATTTATTTTTGAATTAAAAAAAAATTAAGAGAAGTCCTGCAGTTTACTTACAAAAAGTCACTAAGTACAAAACACTTCAATTCTTTTTCGGAAATGTAGCGCATTTTTTTGATTGCATATATTCATGACACATTGTAGCATAAATTTGTTTCAATGCATTGAGTTTCATTGGGAATTTCAAACTTTGATAATTGATTATCTTAAAACTACTAAAATGTCATTTAGGGATTCTTTGGGTTGACCCCTTCAATTTAAAGCTTGTCTATCAAATACCAAAATTATTTAAAATATATCAAGGATTCTTAAAATTGCAAAGGATTATAATTTAATAAGTGGAAAGACTATTTTCAGCAATTGGAAAAAATTGTCCCTAAAGGTTGTTAGAGATTGGTTGTTATCAATTTCATACATTCTAAAGACATTTTAAGCTAATTCCATGTGGTTGTCATTCTTGCATTTGTCGCCTTCTGAATTAGCGTATTCAAACTGCATTCTGCATGAGACACGCAATTACTGCAAAGGAAACCTCTAATTTGCTCAGCTTCACTTTCAACTTTTTAGAGAAAAGTTGAAAATATACCAAACATCCTATAAGTCTATTTCTTCTAGTGACGATACTACTTAATGGTTAGAAATGAAGGCGGTTTCATTTCCTATTCATTAAGATAAAAGCTAGCTACTTATCTAGATACGAAAATCATAAAAAAACGCAGACATGCAATGCAGCAGCTGGTAGAGAACTAAAACATGCAGAACTTGAATAAAGCCAAGTCATTTTGAGAATAGCAATAATGAAAACACTTGCAGCTGCAAAAATGTTTAATTCATCTGAATAAACAAGTTTAGATTTTTCCTAATTAAACAAAATAAAATTTAATCAAGATTCTAATTCGTTTCTGGTTGATTCAACGACATTTTCATAACGTTACAATGCTGTAATTACAAAACTGATTGTTTATCAAATTTTTTCTTATTTACAAATTGAAGAAGCAAGGATAAAAGGTCATGAAACTCCCATACTGTGGATAAATTTTATCCTAAAGGTTAATTCATTTTTAAAAGCTTTTTTGTATCGGATTTCTACAATGCAACCGTTAGTTACTAATTAGGTAACTTTTACTGCGCTTCTATAATTTAACCCCCTTGATTGATAGCATGTTGGTGTATTTAATAATGTTAAATAGAATTTTAATATAGAAATCACGTTGGTAGACAATTTTGCGTCTCTCAAAGTTCGCCAATTTCAATCGGTTTATTATCAATAGTTTATTGTCAAGGTTTATTTTTTAATATTATTAATTTGATATCGTTATGAATATTGCCTTGAAGTGTTATTGAACGTATCGAAGTTCATCGACTATGATTGCACTTTCTTTTAAGGATTAAAATTCGATCTGTAATTTTAACCATAGAACATTTTAAAAGAGAATTTGACTGACTATTTGAATAGCAGGTTGATTATTGCTATAAAGATTTTTTGCTTTCATACACCTGATGTCAGTGTTGTTTTTTGATTTCAAATTTAAAACCACGATATAATAATAACAATTCCAGAGAGAAGGAAAGTAATAATTGAGCCATTTTATTTTATGAAATTCTGTAAACATCTTGCCAAAAGGCAAACCTGTTTATAATGTTAATACACTAATTTGTAAGAAGAATTTTTTTTCTATTTTATCAACTTTATTATAGGTTATAATTGTAGGTGTTCACTTAATTGCCATATGGATCTGTGGTGCTATAACAATTTTTGGACTTTTCACTAAACGATCAAAAATTTATTTGGTTTTGCTCACACTTTAAGGTAGTTACATTTATTCTAACAATCAAGTAGTAGGAAATTCAGAAAGTTCTCTAAATCATCCTGAAAATAAAGAGAAACAATTTAAATATACAACCGGCTTGGTTAAAGTCAAATCTCATTATTTAGTAATTACAAAGTTTTCGGGACCAATACTACCGATGATCAGCAGCAAGAGAGTTAATGTTGCTCTTTTTTGTCTCTATAACAGGCAGTAGTGCATCATTTCCTTCTTCTTTGTCCATAAGGTGTAATACTCAAAATATAAAATACACAATTCTGATATGCTGCCTCTAACTAAAGACCTTACTCATGAGACAGAGACTCATCGTCAGTCACTAAAGGTGTCACACTGGAGAAAGGTTTTTAAAATTTTAAACAACCAAATAAATATGCAATATCTAGAAATTTAATTTACAAAATTGAATAAACATATGACATGGCAAATATAGCCTACAGTATAATTAATAATTTACATGAATGATTTTGTAATTGCATGTGAAGAGGGAAAATAATTAACGTCAGCGCTCTGCAAAACCATAGCGTGCGGTTTATTAACATTTCATCGGTATGTAGAAAAATAATGTCAAACTGACCTCGTATTATGACATTATTTCCAACAAAATATGGAAGAATAAAAGTTTTATTATTCAATGAGGGAATTACACATAAGCGACTGGTATTTTGTACACACGAAAGGAGGACATTTAAGAAATTTCTAGTTAAGTTCGAGAACTACACTATCTTAAATTTAATTAATGGATCGTTTACAGCATACAAACAATACGTAATTCCTTATCTTTGTTTACAGTTTTTCAGACGATCTTATTTGTATGTTAAGGAAGGTTCATTGCTATTTAATTATTTTTATAAATAAAAAATCCAAATCACATTTAGAATCATGTTCTTTTCTCCATTATTACATCGCTGGAACGGGTTTTACAACACTGGGAGAACTGTAATTTCATAGAGAGGCAGATTGGGATTCCCCAACAACCCAGGAACGTCCATACTGATTAACTAGTGGGGAAGTTTACCAAGGCAATTTACATCTTGCGAAACTTGACCGGTTGCTGCTGCGTTCGTTGGGTTGGTGTGTGAAAGTTTTGCGAGCGGCACGGCTGAGCGATTTTTTACCATTTCATTCGGTTTTTATACGAGCAGAGAGAAAGAATATATTATTGGGTTTATACAAAAGAGAACGCACAGTGCGTGTGGTCCATTTCAAGTTCGCTAAACGACATCGACAGTACAAAATTTAAATTTCTGTTACTATTATCGGAATTTCCACGTTAGTTTCTAATCACGTTTTATAGGGAACTTAAAAAGATTTTGAAGGTTGTAAAAAATGTACTGTTAGGTGATGATGACACATTCTGTATGAATCAGGATGTAAAAATAATTTAATTATAAGTCATTAATAACGTGGTCTTCTAATTTTAAAATTTAAAATGAACCCACGAACCTATCCATTATTATTTTTCTTTTTACTAGAAAAAAACTAGTAGAACTTGTAGTATTATAATATATTTAGAATTCCTGATTGATGACCTTTACAAAACTGAAAGCATTTTATTGTAATTGTTATTTTAGACAATCTACCATGTTATCACACGAGCTATGCGCGTATAATACATACATACAGGATGTTCTAAAAGTCACAGATCTGTTACTCGGAGTATGATAACGATAAGCCATTGGAAACTTTAAGAAAGACATGGTAAATCTGCAAATTGAAAACTTATAATACAGTAACAATTAATAATAAACATTTATAGAGAATTGGAATGATGAGTTTTTGAAAAACATGCGTGATCAAAATCTACAGAATTCTCGAACAAACCTAATAAATAATACTGTCCTTAAAATATCCTCACTGATGATGTGAGCCAACTACTTGGTTTTTTCCGATATTTTTCACAACTTATTGTTTCATAACAAGACTATCCTTGAAGCATCCTTGTTGACGACATCAGTCAACATGCTATTTTAATTAGTGTGATTGTGTTGATCCTTATAAGATAAGGTGTTGTTATATCAATCACCTGCTTGGTCACTTGATAATTTCCATAGTGGAAATCCCAATATCTTTTAGTAAAAACAATTTTTGTACGGCCATTTTAACTGGTGTCTTTCAGTTTTCTTTTATTCCTTAACCGTTTTAGACATTTGGTCATATGGATTTGAAAGAGAACAATCGAGAAGAGCATAATTTGTGAGTTTACCAATAAAACAACTTAAACTATTTTTCTAGACCCTGTATCGCCTTAATCATAAAATGCAGATACTGGAGATTTAAACATTCTCCATAAGGCTTCCATTACCCTTAATAGACAGGGTTTGATGAAAATCAAAATCTGTCAACGCAATGATTCCATATTCAACTGAGTTTATATCCTTGTTTAGGTAATACTTAAACAGCAAAATTATAATTAAATTGACTAGCTCAAATATGTAGGCAACTAACTAAAATCAAAACGCAATAAAAATAAATTTACTTAAAATTGATACAAAATGATTGATGGAATTAAGGAATTTCTTGAGATTATCTTAGAAGCTTTTAAGCTAATATTCTACAAAAGCCAAAACAAATATATTTTGTAGACCTCAAGACAGTTTAGCTAACCAACGAATGTGTATAAGCAATGAATACTCTCAAAAAGGTTCCTGTTGGTAAATGTACGTCAAGATTGCAAAGCCTTCATTTTGGAAAATGCTTGAAAGTTAATATTCTTTGAGGCATCTTATATTAAATATTTGTTTTCCAGAGATATGTTATCTTTCCAAGGACTATTTCGTATTTAAATTCGTCTGTAAACTAAACAAACTCTTTAAAAAAGAAGCTAGCTTTGAGCGATTTATAAAACAAGTAAACGAAACAATTCCATTGCGCGTCACAAATTCTTTTTCTGTAGGCTGAAAATAGGATCCTTGCCATTTCCCTGGCTGTTATAATTTTAATTTATGAAGGATGCATTAAAACGCGTGTCAATGCAGCTGTTGTATAGTCAGCGTTGTTCAGACAGGCGTACAGCAAATAAAACTATCTGGAAACGTTCAGAAACTTTTCTTGAAGAAAACGGACATGTATGCATGTATGAACTAGATTACAGCGGTCAGCAACCTTTTAGATATTGCGGACTGCTAAATTCGCAATTTAAAATTTCGCAGACTACTGATATAATTTTTAAAGGTACGAATTAATACGAACGTTGAGTAATAAATAATATCTGAATTTCTTTGCGGACCATTAAAATTACCAGTGGTCCGCGGACCTCCGGTTGCCGACCGCTGGACTAGAAAATAATGAACGGCTACGAATATAGAAATTGCAGTTATTGAAACAGTAGATGAAAATATTCAACTAAGTAGAAACCTTGAAATTAGTACGTTCGATTAAGTGTATATTCTACAGAGACAGAAGAAACAAGAATGGTAGAGGGTGTGCACACAAATAGCCACCAAGGAGTCCAGATCTGACAATACTTGACTTTTCCTTTGGGGAATGCTAGAAAACAAGTTTTATCAAACAACCGTAACTGATTTAAAGGATTGATAAAGCAAAATTGAGTGTCTCAATGCAAGAACCACTCAAGAGCGTTGGACTTCAGGTTCTAAGCCCAGTATAAGAGTATATTATGGTAGGCAATCAACAATAATCTCTGCAAACTTGGAAACTAAGATGGAAAATTTGCTCTTGCCCAGAATGGATTTGATATCACTCTCGGCATGATTGCTAGAACCAAACTTAACTTAACTTAACTGTTAATGCATTGAAGATTTGATTAATTTAATTTATATTCTTAATTAAAAAGTTCTCTATTGCTAATTAAAATCTTGATTTGATAAAAATGGTTGTTTGTGTTACAAGTTTCTAAAAAGTCACTTTAGAAAGTGCCATCTGTCTACAGATAATTCTGTGAATTCATCGACTATGAAGTGTCGCTCTTGCAGCCTAGTCCACAAACATAACACAAACTAGGCCACAAGAGTGCCGCTTCATAGACTATCAACGAGTTCAGAAAGTCGTAATTTACGAAGTTGGCAGAAATAGCTATTTTAGGCCTCTGTTTTAGAAGCAGTAGTTTTAAATTTATAAGTAGCTTGCCTGTCAAGAATTATTTCACAACTGCTTTCGTCAAACACAGTTATAGCCTTAAAGACGAAATAACTGTCCATTTTAAAAAATGTGAATTAAGAGTTAGTTGTGATACTAATCGCCTAAAAACTTTACGTGTTATCTTGACAAAAGTCCTTTTTTGACTTTTTCTTTCCGCAGTCTTGATACACAAAGATTGATTTACTTGTTTGCTAAATTGTGCTTCGTTCTACCATTGAATTTCAATAACTATTTAGAATTTTTAATAATTAGGTTTATCGGTAGGCAAGACTGCATAATGCAGGTAACTGCTTGGTTTGACTTATAATATGTACGCTAATGTATTATGTATTTAGTTGCATGTACGTATGTGCTCGTCAATATAAAAAGACAAATCAGGGAAAACATGGCAATTAAGTGACCTAAAAGATGAAACTACAAAACACACGTTAGAAACAAAACATAGAACAAAAATTAAAGCAGCAATGTATAAAACCCGAAGAAATGGAAGGAACGTGGAAGACTCTCAAGACAACCATTGAACAGTCAGCAAATGCACTACAAGAACATAAACAGAAAAACTTTAAACCGTGGATAAACAAAGAAATCCTAGACCTAATAAAAGAAAGAAGTAAACTTAGAAACGACACAACAGAAAAAAGACAGCAAAAATATAGAGAAATACGGAGCAAGGTAAACAGAGAATGTCTGAAAGAGAAAGAGTGAAAGATAGAAGAAAAGTGTTAAGAAATAAAAAAACAGATAATAAGAGATCTAGCCTATAAAACTGTGAAAAGTCTTTTTAAATAATCTAGAAAGAGACACAAATTGTTAGAAAACAAAACTGATCAACTAAGGTTCAAACCTCTTAAAACAGTGGAGATTTGGAAAGAATATATAGAAGACTTATACAATCACAAAGAAGAAGGACTAGATATATTAAAAGAAAACGAAACGACACTATTACGAGATCAGAATACGAAAGGGCCGTCGCAGATCTAAGAAATGACAAAGCCCCTGGAGTGAATCGAATATCGGCTGAGATAATAAAACAAATAGGAGAAGCAAACCATGAGATACTGGATGAACTGATAAATGAAATGTACAAGAGTGGAAAAGAATCTAGAGATTTCAAAAACCATATAATTATCCCAATTACAAAAAAAGGAAAAATGCTATAAATGTCAAGACTACAGGATAATAAATCCAATATTTATCACACGCTGCTAAAATACTCAGCAAAATAGTACAAAGAAGAATACCTTTTAGACGATTAGTTCGGGTTCAAGACGAAATTAGGAACAAGAGAAGCAATATTAGCATTGCGTCTTTTCGAAGTGCTATACAAAATTAGAATAGAGAAAAAAGATATTAGAATAATTTACGTCTTTTATACAAACCAGTTAGGAATAATCGAGAATGGCGAAATACGAAGGGAAGCAAAAATTAAGAAAGGCGTCAGACAAGGATGTGGTTTATCACCGCTCTTTTTCATGTATACATTGACTATGTACATAATCAGTACAAAGAAGCAACAAACATAGGAATATAAATACAAGAAACAACTGATTAGGTTAATAAAGGGTACTTCCTTAAGGTTTTGATATTTATTTAATTTTCTTTACCGGTTTCGTTCTAGGAATATCATCAGGAGAAAAATAGTAAACTTTTTTTTCTCCTGATGATGTTCCTAGAACGAAACCAGTAGAGAAAATTAAATAAAAATCAAAACCTTAAGAAAGTACCCTTTATTAACCCAATCACCACCTACCTTAAGCTATGTATCTTTAATACAAGGAACAACAATCGCAATGCTAAGATCTGCCGACGATAGGGTAATGCTAAGCGAGATTGAAGAAGAGTTGAACCAAGCAATGACAGAAATGGATATTGCCCGGAAACAATACAATATGAAAATAAATAAAGCAAAAACAAAAGTAATGGTATTCAGTAAAACAGGCCAAGAAGAAGCAGCAATTTTTCTAGATGTTGCACAACTTCAAAATGTTAAATCTTTCTGGTACTTGGGAAGTATAATTACTAAAGACGGAAGAAGTAGAACAGAGATTAGGTCAAGAATTGCTTAAGCAAAAATAGCTTTCAATAAAAAGAAAAGCATCATGACATCAAATAGAATATCTCTTGCACACAGAAAATGACTATTAAAAGTGTACGTCTGGAGTATTGCGCTATACGGATGCGAAAGCTAGACAATATTTCAATGCGAGAGAAAGAAAAACTAGAATTTATTGAATTATGGTGCTTCCGGAGGATGATGAAAATCAGTTGGGTAGAACGAGTAAGCAATTACGAAGTGTTAGCAAGAATCAGGAAAAGAAAAAACTTGTGGAAATACATCACAAAGAGAAGAGATACCCTAATAGGACATACACTAAGACACAATGGTTTAATGAGCATAATACTATAGGGAATAATAAAGGGCAAAAACGCACAGGGACGACCAAGATTACAGTACACACCACAAATTATGCAAGATATGAACTGCCCAACTATCAAAAATTTAAACGGTTGACCCAGAATCGCCATGCATACAGACGGTTGCAACAAACCATTCGAGAAAATTGATGACTATGGAAGAGGTATGTGCTCAGTATTATGCATTTACATTGAAGATAGATCTGGATTAGGTTAGTCCAGAAATGAGGTAAAATCGATGATTATTAGCGTGTCCCGTCCTTGTATGAGAAAGTTTTTTTTCGACCTACACTATCGCAAGAAGTATCAAAATTTGCGTAATTTTACACAGATTCCGAAAAAAATAAAAAGACTGGAATTGCGTGTCTTCGCAATGCCAGCTCCCGAATGTGGTCTCTATCATCAAACAACATACTGACAAGCAGGTTTTCTGGGTCTGCAAAAAAGCATTTTTTCCATAAAAGAATCCACAACAGATCTAAGATTTTTGGGTAAAAATCGAGAGTACATAATTAGTTAAAAAATATGTTTGGGCCCGTCCTTAAGAGATGTATTTTGCTTGATTAGGAACCAAATCGGAGCGTATACTTTAACCACATAGATGACAAGCAATTGCAAAGTTTCTGATGGATTAAACGTACTTACGTAAAGTCTGAGTATACGATTAGCAGAAGCAAGCCATCTCGAGTGTACCATTTTTCCAGGTTGACGGTTTACCGGCTCAGGAGAACAGGAACCAGTTGATACAGGTTGACATATTTCAAAAAGATATTTTTGACCCGTACTTAGTTCATCGACCACATTTTTCGGCAAGTCAGGCAAATTACCAGCCACAGCACAAAAAGACACCGTGGTTTTATTTTCGCAACCAGCTAATTGTTTTCCAATAGGTCCAGAATATTCTCTAGGATCCGAAGTGCAACATTCTATGGCAAAGGGGTAACTCATTGGCATGAAGCAAACAAACACACCATCGTAATGGTCTCTCTAAATACTCCTCTAAATATTGAATCACGCCACCCTTCCAACCGGTGTTAGTTGCTGTTCCATCACATCCAACGCAAATCACGTCATCTAAATTCCAAGCTTGAACCTTCTAGTAAAGCTGTGATCGAAGTAAGAATTCCCTTTGCAGTGCCACGACTTGGCGTTGTGTGTCCCAAATAAACTAATCCAGGTTCTGCTAAAACTGAGATGTGCTCTTCTAAATCTTCTTTGCTATGGTAACGATCCTCTATTTTCTCTTGTCTTTTCGCATATCAAAGTAAATGCTTTTTATAACAATGTCTCCAATATCTTTTGAAGCTTCTGTCCGTGCTTTAGATACAGCTCTGTGAATCTTGTTTTTATCAATAACCAGAGTTAAGTCTTCGGCGGAAACCAAGCCGACGTCAGCCAAAACCGCAGAAGCAACATCAGCAGCAGATCGCGCCGATAAACCGTATCTATCACAGACCTTAGCAACTGTTGGTAACGGCAATGTATTTCGATTCGCCGTTGAAGTGGATGGTGTCTCTATCGAGAGCGTGTTTGTCGGGGATGCCTTTGTTGTCGGATACGTTTCTGGGGAAGACTCATGCACCGAATCTTTATCATAATTTGCTAAGACAGAATCGGTTTCTTGAGTAAAACACGACTTTTTTGCTGCCCTTATTGACTCTTCAGTTTGTCTCTGCTGTCGTTTCGATAATCTAACCGTTTCTTTCTTATCAACGCCGCTGATAACCATTTTCCTATCATTCCTTTGATCCAACAAAAAACGTCTCATATTGATGGGAACTTTCTTAGGTTTTAAACACAAACAAGATTCAAATGAAGTGCATTTACAAGCAGCAACGTCAAGAACTTTCTCCGATGGATCTAAAAAACACTTTAGTTTGTTTTCAAAACTAGCATTCCGTTTGCGTTTGGGGTATCTTTTCAAATTGAGGTACTTTTGGAAATATGATTTCAGTAATTGAATAACTCGTTCCTTAGTTACGACTGAAATCGATGTTTTGGTTCGAATATCGTTGATCTTTTCAGAAACAGTCGCATATATATCTGAATTGGATGGATCCTTTCCATTATACTTCAATTTCAGGTCGTTCTTGACAAATAAAATAAATTTAATGACGCCCCTTACAGTTGGTAGCTGCCGATCATCAAGTTCTTTGTATGGTTCCAATATAGCACAAGTAGTCTCACTACGCCTCGAATTCATTATTTAAATATCACAAGATTCGTTTATATAATACTGTAATAAACGCAACTGCACTTTTATAGCATAAAAATTACTTTGACTACGAAGGAAACACTCGCGAGTCAAGTCAAGACACTTCTCGAAACAAGTCGAAACTTGAGGGAATTTGCAGGTTGAAACCTAACAAACTCGAAGTCGCTGGTAACGTGTTACACCTAAATAGAACAAAAAGTATTTATTTTTTTTATATTTAGTTCAGGAGCCGAAATTAAATATCACAATAAAAATGACAATTTTTCAAATCTTTGAAAATCGGTAGAACCCTAAAGATGTAGTTTTATTTTATTTTTAAAATTATTTTGATAATCGACGATAAATGATGCAAATTTTAAGAGGTCTTGTGTTCAGGAAATCCAAAAAAAATTTTTTCGGGACACACTAATGATTATTTAGCTAGATGCAATGAAGGCTTTAATTGACTTAACCCCTACTACAAATATAACTAACTTTCATGAATAATGCAACATCAAGAATAAGAATCAACCTCTAAGTAGGTATATTTATGTTTCCGCTTTCGATAGTTGTTTTTACTAATTTTGTTTCTATAGATATCATTGCATTATGATGAGAAAAAGTTCTGAAATGTTGAAAGTTAAAAGACAGTTCTTTTTTCCCAACTGACCGAATTCATAATAGAGAAATTAGTTTCTTTCTGAGAAGAAAGCCTCAGAACAGCTCAAAAAAGGGAAATGGTCAAGAGATATTAATTGAGGGCTGCACTCGTTTCCAGACCTATTATAGTAACATGACATTTTGTGTTTTGTTTTTTTTGAATACGAGAATATTTGCAATGAATTTGTATTAGGTCGGTGTAACATGAAAAACAGTAACTAAAGTGGAAATGTGGAACATTATGTAAATAGTTAAAAAACAAACTAATTTATAATATCAGAATGGTTTATATTCGACATTCACATTGTGTGTTAAGATAAATTAGTTATAATGCAGATGTTTGCGACATTTGGTACATGCTATACAGTCTAGCAACGTCAACAGATAAATTAAATTCAATTCAGATTCAGTCCAGTCGCAACTATTACTATCGAAATACATTTTTTATATGCGTTTTGCATGGTTAATGAACAAGCCAGACATTTCAATTAGAATAAAAATAAAAAAGGTTGATAACAAATTAAATCCTCAATTTGGAATCAATTTTCGGTATTTTAATTGATTTTTGTGAAAAATCAAACTGGTGAAAAACCTTTTTAGTTTTATTGTTGAGTGTCTTTTTGTTAAAAACAAAATTTATTCTAGTTTTAGGTATTATAACGTAGTGAGAAGATTTGATGAACATTCAAAACGCTTTTGTTTGTTTATTGTTTGTAAACATACAAGAAATTTTTGTGAATCATCTCTATAAGTGCATTGACTTCTAAAACGTTACAATTTTTTAAATAGTTATTTAATAAATGCTCTTTTGAGTAATTAGTGATTACAAATGCTTAGAATGTAGAAATCTAGAATCCACATCACATGCAAACCTTGTTGAAAAACTATGCTAGCATTGTTCTGAATTTAATAGACTTTTAATTGCTTTTAAACGGCAGTTACGAAACAATGTGTTGTTGTCATTATTCAATTTTAGTTATTTATTAATAATTATATTTAAAGTAGTCAAGTTTTGTTTTTAAACATTAAATTTTAGTAATGTAGAAAAGTATACAAAAACTTTATATATAACCTACAAATCTAGTAACATTACATACATTGGCAATTTTTTCTAAATACTCGAGTGCAGTTTTATTAAAAGGAAATTAATGAGAAAGTTTAGAAATCAAGCCTGCTAACCACATTGTTATTTTATTATGTAAAAAGTATCACACATTAACTACATGTAATTTAAAATTAATAAAATTACTTACCCCATTTCCATTTTGCACAGTTTTTGTATGATCCCCCTTTTCAGGTTCAAATACTGGGTTGTCAAATCCTATTGTCTAAAATGAAGAAAAATATAAACTCTCAAATTTGATAACACGATATAAACAAATCAATATTAATTCACTAATTAACAAATATTTTTGAAATAAAAGCACTTTATAAGTCCCACTCGAATAGAACTTTCACAAAATTGTAAATAAGATAAAAATGGAAGAATGTATAATTTAGTTCGCACCTCTTTATAACTCATAATTTTTAAACATGTAGTAACTGTCTTCAAGTACACAAGGCAACTGCAACTACCACACACTACACACTGTTATACCTGGCATTCAGGTATGCTGTTATAAATGTTGAGAAAAGAACCTGTCTAATTTGCTAATTTGTATATAAAATGGTGGGGAGGCATTGAACGCAAAGAGATAATGGTATGAAATTCCCTGAGTGTATCATGATATTACTATTTCATAATTTTGGTTATTTACTACAATTCTAGTAATTAGAATTATCAAGACTTTTATGAATGAAACGAAAAACCCATTGTAATTTTCTTAAGAACTGTTGGATTCTTGATTGATGACATTTGTCTTTGATAAACTGATATACTATACCAGTGTTGTACCTAGATATCAGAATTAGGTTGAACATGCATAGTTTAATTATTCTTGCTTTTATGATTTGTTGGCATAACAAACATTGCAGCTGTTCCTGATTCTTTATTTTTCTTAAAGTATCTTTCTCTAGTTCTTTGTGGACATAAGAGCGTACTTATATAATTTCGTTCTGAAATTGTATGTAAGTACCTAACATAAAACTACAAATTCTTAATTTTGCCTCAATGATATTTTAAAAAGAAAATTTGTACTTTTGTTGAATTAATTTATCTATCTTTATTATGTTCTAATTGTATTTAACATTATTATGATAAACAGCGTTTAGTTTATGGTGTATTGTGTAGCAGTAACAGCACTAATTGTATGTAATGATAAGAATTTTGAATTTCTCGTGTTATATATCACAAGATTAAAATATTCATTGAACGCATTTTACAAAATTCCTAATTTATTTAATTATTGAAACCAATAGAATTAATTGCTTACTTTAGTATTTACAAACGACAGTCACGAACTTATTTCCACAAGAGGCATTTTTAAATAGTTCTCACTGCACTTTACTAAGGCTCAAGGATTTATGTGCATCCTTGACCAATTACAAGTATTTTGAATGCATGACCTAATCCAATAGGGGATTTTTTTATTTGTTTTAATAAGGATGCAAACAAATTTTTCTTAAATTACAAGTTTTCTTCCTTTAAACCTGTGGTTAATTGTGCTCCGATTTAAAGGCATTTTTATATTTGCTGTAGAAATATTTGAAAAATCAAAGATATATACAAGACAATTTAGCAACTACTTCAGTTAAAAACAAAAAATAAAATGGCTCGTGACTTTAGATTTAATTTAATAGAATTTAAGCGAATTCAATATACAAATATCAAACACTAAAGCTTCTGAATGTGCGAATTTGATGGTCGCGTTATATATAAAATTTCATTAGATGAACATCAATACAATTAAGACATGAATCAGACCCTCGTTTCAAAACCCATCTGCAAAATTCCATAGGGACTGGTTCTGAATAAATTACCCAAGTTTATGACACAACGTATTGCGTAAGTGCTCGGTGGTATCTCCAGTTCGTGAGTACTCTGATGAAAATCCTCACGTTTTTTAAATAAAATTTGCAGACGGGACAATATTACCGTTTAAGTGTGTACAATAACGTATCTTATTTTACATAGCTGTCTCTGTTGTAAGAAAAGTCATATGATGTTAGTTTGCAGTTACTAATAAAGGCGTTAAAAGCGTGCAAAGTAGATTTGGATTTTATACCGAATTGCTTTCGGAGGATAAACAGATTTGAGTTGGACATTTGAACAAGAGAGTAAAATCAATGTTGACACCTGGACATACAAACCAGCAAATCAGCAGCCCGGGAAAAAGAAGAGTCTTTTATAGAACAGAAAGCAACTTGTGGAAGTACACATGAGGCAACGAGACAGAAGATCAAAACATTGCTTAGGTAAAAGCAATAAGATGAGACCCCAAGAAAGAGCTGATCAAAAACCTCCTTAAAGATTTCTTCAAAGAAAGTTGCAGATAATAAAATTGAAACTGCAAAAAAAGCTTAATTGAGGTGGAAAGGGAGAAACTTCAATTCAAATGTTGTACCATTTTGAAATGTATGGCAACAATAGATATACTATTTTTGAGTCTGGTAGACTGAAGCAGAAAGAGGTAAGAGGATTCTGAGATTTTTAAAACTGCGAAACTCTAGTTTTCCTAAGGCACAAGTAAAGAGGCCACTTTTAATTAAATATTTTATAGTTACATTTACTTATCATTTCATCAAGAAAGATCAAATTGAAGTAGTTTTATGTCAAGATTCAAGCTTTATGTCCGTGAATCCAGATTGAACTTGCCAAGATAGCATTAGTAACAGTTTTCTTGCTTCTTATTAGTTGTTAAAAATCATATTACTATTCACATAATAATAATAATAATAATAGTGATTGCCTTTATTTATCCAGAAAAAAAATCGTGCAAGTAATACAGTCGTGAGGCAAAGTTCAGGGCCAGATTTTACTTTCAAACCTGTAATTAGCTAAGGTTGGTTTCAAATGTAAAATCAGTGAGTTTGCCTTAGAGCCCACATCTCTGGGGCGCAGAAATTGATAAAGAGGAATTTAAACTTCAAATGAGAAGGCAAAATTCAAATATTGATGCAAATACACTGACTTAGTGGACAGCAATGCGGAATCCACTGAAGGCTTTCTACACGTCATTAACTTGAACACCAATAAAGTGTACCTAAAATCAAGTCTTCTTATAATAAAACAGAATTGTGTTTAGGAAAATCCATAGTGTATCGCACACGCACAGGTATGAAAATACTTCTGTGGTTATTATTGAATGTTTGCGTTTATGTAATATTTATTTTCATCTACGACTCTTCCATAATATAGTCGTTATACGCGTAACCATAGGGTATAACCATACTCATAATACACTAGTGAATTATACGGATTTTATTCACTGGCGGTGTTTTGTTGGTTGCCTATTTATAGATATAAACAAAATAGAAATAGTTATAATCTCAAACTATTTATTGTTAGAAAATAATCTGGACATCGTCTTCAGAGGATCCTTGTATTCCAGGTCTAAAACTCTCTTTGTGAAGATTGTTTACTTTCATTGGCTTCTACATATTCAAGAACTTGGACATCCACCTCCAGATCGTCGTATTCGACCCGCACATAATGGTCATTATTCACAATATTTTCAAGAATTTCTTAAAATATCATTATTTACCGTTATGTATTGGATACCATCTGGACGCTCACCGTTCCGAAGCCTGCCGCTATTTACAAGGAAGATGTAGGGAGAGCGGAAAATGAAAATAAGCTGAAACAACAAACAATTTCAGAAGTAGTTGCCTCTGGATCTTCTACTCGATCTGAAGAAAGAACTTTTTATTTTGATTTATGCAATACTCTGATATCGGCAAATATTTCTTTCAGAAAATTAGACAATTCTGCATTTCGAAAATTCTTAGAAACATATTGTAAGAGATCGATACCGTCCGAAAGCACTCTACGAAAAAACTATTTAGATACAGTTTATAAAACAGTCCTTCATGAAATTAAAAATATAATTGCAGACCATTATATCTGGTTTTCTGTCGATGAAACCACCGATGAGTGCGGTAGGTATGTGGCTGGTCTCATTATCGGTATATTACATAAAGCTACTCCAACCAGACCATTTTAAATATATTTGAAAGAACTAGATAAAACCAACAAACAGCAGCACCATAACAAGATTTATTAACGAGAGACTCGCAAACTTTTTTTTTCCTAATGCAGTCCCAACTGAAAAAAGTCTGTTAATGGTGACGGATGCGGCTGCATATATGCTAAAAGAAGGTATTAATTTAAAAGTTTTGTATAGTAATCTCACACACTACTTGCGTAGCTCACGGATTCAACCGAGTAGCAGAAACTGTGAGATCTGAATTTCCTCTAGTTAACGAGTTAATTAAAAATGGCAAAAACTGTTTTTTAAAAGCGCCATTGAGGGTACAACGATTTAAAGAAAAACTGTTTAATATTCCGCTTCCACCACAACCAGTCATGGTTGGATGCGGCTGTGTATTACGCAGTTAACTTCACCAGCTTTAAAGAAATTTTGTTAGAATTTTTGGAAAATGCATCCCAATCAGTTAAAGACTGCCAAAATATTTAAAAAATCCGGAACTACAACAAAACCTTGCATTCATCAAAGCAAATTACGAGTTCATCAGTGAAACTATCACCAAACTTGAAACACAAGGATGTGAGCTAACAGAAGCAATTCAGATTGTACAAGAGTTTAAAATAAAATTGGGAAAAGTGCGTGGTGATGTAGGAAAAACAATATTTGCCAAATTTGAGAACGTGCTGGCTAAAAACGTAGGTTTAGCAAGATTAAAGACCATTGCAAGTATTTTATCAGGCGAAATAGTCAATAACTTCGACTTGGAACCATGGTTACTTGCAAAATTTAAATATGCACCGATTACTAGTGTTGGCATTGAAAGACTATTTTCTCTTTAAAAAGACACCCGAACTGATAGAAGAAGAAATTTTCGTATGGAGAATTTAGAAAAGTGCATAATAATTAAGCATTTTAGAGTTAAAAGTTCCTAATAATTCATTTTTTGTTTTTTTATAATAAATACTTTGTATAATAAGACCTAAAACCTGGAAGTTTAATTTTTTTTCCTGCATATTTTAAACTTATTTTAAATTTTTGTGCTATCTTTTAAGCTTTTTTCCTTGAATTTTGTCGCTTTTTAAGAACTTTTTTATTGTTTTTTATGCTTAAAAATCCGCACTGTAATTATTACCAACTTCTGCACTTGTAAAAGAATCTCTGTTCCCAGATACTTTTCTCTTTGACGTAAACTTCCATGTTTTCATCTTCTCCTATTCGCGTTACTTTGCTTTTCTTACAATTTATCTTTAATCCGTCCTTCTCTTCCATCCTTTCAAGCTGTTTCAACATTTCTATCAACTCCTCTGCACTTTCAGCAAACAAGTCTTGTCGTCAGCAAACCGGTTGCATGCAATTCTTCTACCTTCAATTCTATTTCCAATATTCTTTCTCCAGCATTCTGTCGCCATTTCCGCAACATTGATGTACAGGGCTTTCATTTGAAAACTTCCTACCTTCAATAACTCTTTAATTAGTAAAATTATCAAAAATCTCCAAGACACGTCGATTTTGTTTTGGAGGGGGAACCGATTCTAATCAGTTGGGAAACTTTCACCCTCCTTCCAACCACCCCCACCCGAAAATTTTAAATGGCACTACCCCATGTGTGATATATCATTTTACAGGGTATAAAATTTTTAATCTTCTACTATAAAGAAAAGAGACAAGCACAACTAGAAATAAACATGTATTTAATTCAATCAGTACATTTCTGTCTCTAGTTCACGAACTGCGCGGTCGATTTTTGATTTTCTTTGTTGTAAAAGATTGCGAATTTTATACCTTTAAAATGATATATCACACATGGGGTAGAACCATTTAAAATTTTGGGGAGGGGTAGTTGAGAGGAGGGTGGAAGTTTCCTAACTGATTAGAATCGGTTATTAAGTGTCCCCCTCCAAAACAAAATCGCCGTGTTTCAGCAATTTTTGATAATTTTATTAATCAAAGAGTAATTCAAGCTGGGAAGTTTTCAAATGAGAGCCCTGTATATTAAAAGTTGATCGGAGAGCTGTCTCCCATCGCGCGATCTATACGATACTCCTTCGAAGATAGGCCGGGACGGGGCGCAGAATAAACGCGGTCGCGGGCCTGGGAGGGTCGAACATCGCAACGAAGGGTTGGCGTCGCGGCGCGATCGACGCGACGGGCGTTAAAAAAATTTTTTTCGGTTTATTCTTTCTAGCACGTTGGTGACGTCGAAACAAGCGACAGTAGATGTGTACATGGGAGAAACCTCAAATCGAAATTCGCACGCAATTTTTGCAGTTTTCAGACACGTGGATAAGAAAAATTCGCACGACAACCTTTCCTAAAGCTTAAAAGTCGATGACCTACGTGAAATTCCTTGAAAAATTCTAAAATTTAATGTTTTTGAAGTAGGAAAGGAACAACTACATACGAATCACCTCTCGCTAGACAAAGAGAGAAACAACTGTCAAATTGGTTTACAGTTTTCTAGAATCAGCTGTTTATACTCGCCCCTGGAGTTTTGCAAGAATCTAATGCCATTTAGATAGTGCAGAGTTTTATTATTGATTGAAAGCTCGGTTTGGTAATCGCAGAAGAATTTATGCATTAAATGGTCAAGATTTCTTTTTGAGGTTAGGTGGTCTTTCTAAGTTTTCTTAATATTAAATCACGTTGGAAATAAGTATGTATTCTTTCATATAACGTTAGGCTTATGAGCGCAAGCGTTTGTTGTTCCACAAACTGCTTATATAGGTACAGAAAATGAGGACAAAAGTTAACCATGTACAAGATTACGGTGATATTTAAACTTTGATGGGAATCTTGATCGGCTGCTTCTTTATACCGGAGGTATTATTTGCATAGAGCCAGAAAATAAGATTTCATTTTGTCTTGACTGCTTTGTTAGAATTAGAGCAGAAATGATAAATAAAAATTCCAGATACTTATATTGTTAGGTATGTAGGTGCCGTGGG
The DNA here is from genome assembly GCA_011009095.1 of Ignelater luminosus. Lineage (NCBI taxonomy): Eukaryota > Metazoa > Arthropoda > Insecta > Coleoptera > Elateridae > Ignelater > Ignelater luminosus. Next base: position 65,292 of record VTPC01001489.1, read on the forward strand.
TGCATAAAATGCGTGCAGGACCGATCGTCTTCTGTTTTTTTCTTACAAACATGTCGTATCTCAGGAACGACTGGGCCTATAGGGATGAGACTTTGGTTGGCATGTGTGATGGGAGAAAAGTTTGCAAAAGATGTGTGCGGGACAACACGTATTTTGTTTTTATTTTTAACAGAAATTTCATATCTCGGGAACGACTGATGCGATACAGGCGGGATAATTGTAGGCGGAAGCGTTAGAAGGAAAGGCTTGCATAAGTTGCGTGTGGATCTAACCACATTTTGTATGTTTTGACAGACATTCCGTATGTCAGAAACGGCTGATCCTATAGAGTTGGAACCTTGGTAGGTAGGTGCGGTAGGAAATCCGTATCTCGCAAACAGCTGATCTTACAGACATGGGACTCTGATAGGTAGGTAAGGTGGGGAAAATGCTTGCATAAGATGCACGCGAGAACACAAGACGGATGCGTGACCGAATGTACTTTGTTTTCTTTTGTCTGCAAACAAAAGCGAGCCTTACCGGTATTAGTCCGAAAGACGTAATGAATTGGAACGTGGCAGGCGCGACAAAAGCGACGCCGCAGGCGTCGGTCCCAAGCGGAGCCGCGAAGCAGCTGAGCAAGGGGCTAGACTTGGAGCAGCGGACCTCCGCTATCGCGGAGGTCCGCCTGCGGCAGCTCTAGTACATGTTGAAAAGAGTAGAAAAAAGACAGCAGCCTTGTCTTGTTCCTTTACCAGTTTCGAACCAATCCGTCATATTTTCTCCAATCCTTATAGCTACTTTCTGTCTCATATACAAATTTCTAATCAGTCTTGTGTCTCTCCAATCTACTGTTTTATTTTTTAATATTTCCATTAGCTTTTTCCACAGTACGTAATCAAAAGTTTTTTCTAAGTCTACAGAGCAGATGCTCAGGTTTTTTACTATTTCCACATACATTTCTCCAATAATTGTTCTTACCACCCCAATTGCATCTCTCGTTCCCAATTTTTTTTTAAATCCTAATTGTTCCTCAGGTATCACCTCCTCTATCTTCTTTACCAGTCTCCTGTTGAGTACTCCTAACAATATCTTTGCTGCATGCATCACCAGACAGAACAGAGACTACAAGAAACTGGAGGAGTTTTGATGAGATAAAGGTAAGAACTGAAATGGCAAAACTAGCGTATAGGAAGATAGAGAGCAAGCTGAAATTAAAGCTGAGCAAGAGAATAGCGAAATGTTTTGTATGGAGCGCAATGTACGGATGTGAAACATGGACGATGATAAAGAAGGATACCAAAAGACTAAAAGTGCTGGAGATCTGGGTCTGGACATCAAGTGGAAAGATAAAGTTAGGAATAAAAGTGCTGAGAAGAGCTGGAGAGCAAAGATCAATGTTGGAAACAATTAATATAACAAAAAGAAAATGGTTAGGACGTATTTTGAAAAAAGATTTCTTGGCGAGAAACGTGTTGGAATGGAGTGTAGAGGGAAGAGGTAGCAGGAGAAGAAGAAGAACAAAGATGGTGGACGATGTGAAGAGGGGACAGAATTCTAGTAAGATTGGAAAACTAGCTGAGGATAGAGAAAATTGGAGAGAATGCACGGGATCTGCATAGGCAGAATACTTATTATAAATAATAATAATAATGATGATAATAATCATAATAATAAAACTCTAAATGCCAATGTAATACTTTTTTACATTTGGGTTTTTTTGCGAAATTCAATCAGAATAATGCATAACTTCGTAGAAAGCGTTCCATCATACGATTTCTAGCCGATATTACACTTTCTACTATGCTTCGGTTAAAATAACTGAATCGAAATAAATAAACATGCTCAATTAAATTGATTCATCTCACTGCTTTAGGAACTTCTTCTCAAAAATAAACCCGCCAACCCCTTTCCTTTCTGATCCTGTTGAATACATAAAAAGGGAAGATGCACCGAGCCGTAGAGAGTTTCTTTACTGTACTACTTCCTTTGCCTATCTTATTAAAAGTGGAAAACGGCCCTTGAAATGGCCAATGCAAATCCTTTGCCAAACCCCTACACCCATCATCTATATAAATCATAGTTTCTCTTCCCAGATATTTCATGTCTATCTTTCATCAACTGGTCCGCTTCATCCGGATACCAAGCCTAACATCTCAAAGCCGGCAACGAGACGTATCTACATGACGAAAGGTCCGTATAATTGCGCCGGACGAGGCGTCCAGTTCCTTTGCTGGAAATCTCGCATCCTTAGAAGCCCCATGGCTCCCTTATTACTCTGGTTCGCTAGCTAGATAGACAGTCTATGGCAGGTTTGAGTTCTATAAATTAATTTACCGATTGATGAAGATGGGGGTCAGGTAAAAGATGTGAGTTGGACATTTCAGCGGCCTATTTATATGCCTATCTCTAATGTTAAATGTGCGTTGGTGTTTTTAGTCTATCTACCTTTTTAGCAAAGCGTTTCAATACCTCCCACCATTCCTTCGTTCTGCTTAGCTCACCTACCTCATCTATATTCTGTGGCTACCTAGATCCTATTTTAATTAAATTTTTATTACTTATTTCTCTAGCCCGCCTTTCTAATCTACATTTAAACAATACATGTTCCGCATTATCTTCTCCTTTTCCACATGCATATTCTATTACATTGTCATTTAATTTACCTATCTTGACTAAATAAGATTTAAAATTCCCATGTCCTGTAAGCAGCTGTACTACGTCTTCATCTAGTTTCCCTATTTTTGCCTTATTTCATTATTTTGAATAAATGTTTGTGTTAACCTACCCGTAGTCGCTCGATTTCATTTATTATTCCAAATTTCTTTTAAATTTTGTTTAATCCTATGTTTAACTAATGATCTAGGAACGACATTAAAAATTATTTCTAATTCTTCTTCTATAGTTGCTTCTCTAGCTAACTCGTCTACCCTTTCATTACCTTTTGTTCCTACGTGTGCTTTTACCCATCTAATTTTAATCCTAACTTTATCTATTACTTCTCTATATATTTCCCAAGTTTCCGACTGTATCCCAGTAGGGTTCCTCATTCCCTGTAATGCCAATAGAGCTGATTTGCTATCGCTATTTAATGTATGTTCCCTAAAAGCATATTGATTATCCCTAATGTACTTTAATGCCTCTCTAATTGCTAGAAGTTCGCACTGAAAATTAATACTCCATAATCCTAATTTAAATTTTTTATTCCCTATTTCCCTTTCTTCCACATAAGCTGCTCCCGCCCTACCATCTTCCATTTTAAATCTGTCAGTGCATATTTGTAATCTATCCTCTCTCTTCAAATTTCATATAATAAAATGAAATTTACCTATGTCCAATGTAATACTGCGCGATACAAACTACGACAAAAATGCGAAAATGTTTTGCTATAGAGATTTTCCTATTGTGTTGCTGTAGATGACTTTGTATTGGCATACGTCAAATAAAATGGTAGGGACTAATAAAACATGTTTTCTTTAAGAAGTAAATGTAACAAAAGTAATACCTTTGCTTAAAGAAGGTTATACGCAGCGAAAAGTTGCTGCAGGACTTCACACATTCTGAAGGTATCTATGCAGAGTATTATGACAATTTCTATTAACAGGGTATCATAATAGATGATGTAACAAGGTCGTAACAAGAAGATTACACCATGCGAAGGCCATTATCTGACTGTTAAAACAAAATTTAAAAGATTTGTCACTTTCCTATCAGAGCTGTACTCAGTCACTATATCACAATAAGAAGCTTGCATAAAGTTGGACATACTGTCATCGGCCCACCACACAGAGCTCTCTTTACTATTGCAGGTGATCATCTGGAATAGGGTTAATAAACAATAAGCAAATGTGCTACTCAATGGTAAATCAATTTTGCCTTACCAGAAACGATAAACCTAGTAAGATGTTTATTGACATACTACTGCAGGTATTACGAGTAGTATGAAAATAGTAAGCATATTTTTATGATCCCTTAGTTTTGCGTTCAAGATCTTTTCTTTTAGTGAGGTACATAATTCAATGAATCAATTAATAAATAAAATAGTTAAAGACAATAAGAGTATGAATAAATATAGTCTGTCAGTTTATTCTGCTAGCTAATGTAAATGAAGTGCCTTAGTTAGCCACAAACCAAGTGGCACGTGTTTCAGTTTCCACAAAACTATCTACTTCTGAAAAAGCAAGTCGAATACCTTAATTCCTGAAAAATGAGACATTTTCCTTCACTTTGAAATTTGAAGTCCGCGTAATACTGTAAGCCCCTTTGAGCTAACTTATTGCCGGAACAACAACTTCAGTAAAAGTTATTTAGCTCAGATCCAAAGATGCCTAGATAAATTAACTTTTAATTTGGTTAATTCCGATTAATAATAATTAATATAATTATGGCAAAATTAAAAGTTTCTTAGCGTATTTCTCTTATACGCATATGTAAAACAATGCAAAAGCATTCCCATATACAGTGTGTCCCCAAATACACTGAAATACAGGAGAAAAAAATTATTTGTAACTTAACAAAAAATGTCATTCTTTATAAAATTTTTTGTTTGTCTCTAAATCACCAATTCTGAAAAAAAAGGTTAAATATTTTTTAACAACTGAGGAAATTAGAAAAACACACTGAAATCTAAGCAAAAACAAATCAAGTTAAAAACAAGAAAAACTCTTGGAACTAAATAAAAATATTTTATTTTATTCAACGTGGTATTCTCCCACCTCTACATACTTTTTAGCTCTATATACAAATTCTTATAAACATTGTGAATCATATCTTCAGTGACAGAGTTTACCGCTTCAGTAATTTTTTGTTTTAAAATTTTGATATTGTTATTCAAATTATCATTATAAACATGCTGTTCAACATATCTCCACAAGAAGGTCCAATGAGCGTAAATCAGGGAAACGAGCTCGCCAATTGACGGGTTTGTAACGATCTGTCAATTTGTTTTAAAAATGTTCTTGCAAATAACTTCTCACCAACATTGTTGAGTGTGCAGGGCATCCATCTTGTTGAAAAAATACATTTTCAAAGATAGTTCATCTCTTACAATAGGCAACAAAAGATTTTGAAACAATTCTAAATACATATATTGATTTACATTTTTATTAAAAAAAATACGAACCGATTATTTTCCCATAAATAATACCACAGCTTAAGTTCGGTTGTCTTATGGAAATTTTTTTTGAAAATGTATAACTTTTTTATTTCTTGAGTGAGAGTAATCTTTTTTACTCTTCTCGACGTGGGCTTTCAGAGAAACTATAGAAACCCCAAAAAACTTGAGGGCCTAAACCGAACATTTACTACCAAAATCTACAGTTTTGGGTTGAAACTTTCTCATTGGTTGTAAATGTCGATTCATCAGAAGAGATAATGTTTTTGAAAAATGTCGATTTTCAGACTAATTTTCTCCTACCTGTAAGCAAAAATCTAAACGCAGAGCATATCATCTCCACTTTTTAATTCATGTACAAAAATCGTTGTATAATACTCTGTTAATGTGATTTGCATATATTTAACTGTGCAGACCTTTTTCGTAAAGATAATTTTGGATTTATTTCTACAGAATCTAGAGCCAGTATTGTAGCAGCATCTTCTTCATCGAGTATCCTTTTTCGTTTCTTGATGTCATGTACGCTACCTGTTTTTTTTAAATTTTTGTACCAAATTTCGTAAAGCATTAAGGCTCACGTAAATATTAGGAAATGTATGTTGAAATTTATGAATTGCAAAGTTATAAGAAACTTCACCAGTTCCATAACACTGAACGAGGCAAACTCTTTGATCTAAAATTAGCATTACTATTAGGTAAGTCCCAGTGCACCTAGTTTGACATGTAAGTTACGACATTGGCAAATAACACGTAACTTGATTTACTAGAAGCTATGAAACCAAATTAGGTTAGCATGAAACATACCATAACAATCTAATTTAGTCAAAAATATGAAACTTAGAAACCTTTTTGCTTCGATTTCAGTGTGTTTTTCTAATTTTCTCAGCTGTTCAAAATTGGTGGTTTTGAGACAAGCAAAAAATTTTATAAAAAATAACATTTTTTCGTTAAGTTACAAATAAAAGTTCTTTCCTCTTGTTTAGTCTATCTAGGGACATACTGTATATGCACTAACAAGAACCATATTTTTAAATGTCTAAGTTTTTCACCGGCATAAAGCTTTTCATACCTACGAGGCTTTTAAATTTCTTTTTAGTTTTGCTAACAATTACTTCTTATTTGTCTTTCAAATTGGAGGACAATGAATAAATGTTTTCTTTAATATTGACATTACCACAGAAGCTCCATACGTTAACGCTTCTACAAGCGTCCAAACGTTTTAGCTTTCTAATGATCTTGCAATTTTCCACCTTCCCCCAAGAAAGACTTTTGTATTGTTTGTGTTCTTAATACAGAGATTAGCAAGACACTGCTTTTCGCGAAGCTCAGTTTGAAAAACATTTATCTAAAGTATCAAAATCAAAATGCTCATGTGAAGTGAATGCAGTATTGAGTAGGTAGTTCGTCTTTTGCAGAACTGGAATTACTACTTATGTTAGTTGAGCTTTCGTTGTATTGTTAAAGAAAATTAAGGTTAACAGATGTCCTCTTTTTCTGTAGATCTTGTAATGTTATTTTAAAATTCACACTAAATCCGCCCCTGTCTTTCAATTTCGTTCAGGTATTTGTTTTCCTGACGCGTAATATTTAAATTATTTCATTCTATAAACGAATGTTTGTTACAATGTTATTCTAAAGAATTGATAACTTTGTGGTCTCGACTTCTGGGCTCCGGTAGACGTGCCTTTTGCTATTTTCCAATATAAAATTTCTGAAATTGGAGTCACACAGTCTCGATTGAGTCAGGTTTAAGCTGGTAAATCTACGAAGTGGAATTTTCCATTGTACCAAAAGACTTTCTGCATTTTTAACCTGTTAGGTCGTGTATCTGACTTTCCAACCCTACTCCAGTAAGTACACATTGCGCAACAGGAGACGCAGAGAGAATAGGCATTACGTTGATAGCTGCGTACTCGAACCATCGTGCGGGTTAATTTCGGCGTTACCCCTACAAATCCGAAGTGGTTACAAACCAAATTTAATTGAAGCGATTCTCTTAGTAAAAGAGAGAGCGGACTCGAGAAAGCCTATTTCGTCGGGTCTTTGTCGTGTTATTCACGGAGGAAAGCCGGTTTGTTTACCGAAAAGCTTTGTTATTGTGGGAAGCGTTCTTGCTGGTATTTCCCAGGAAATAAAAATTGTAGAGGGTAGAAACGCAACAATTTTGGTCCCGTTGGTGCAACGTTAAAGGGTCTGTCGAGAACAGAAACTGCCCGCCTCGTAAAGACTTGAACTGTGTGTGTGTATTACATTCTGGAAGTTCCGTGATCCGAATGGACTAAGTAAACTTAAAGAGCGTTTGAGACTCAAAGTGATTTTAGTTTATAAAGCTGGTGTATAAACACTTGGATTTTGTTCTTGTGCTTTTTGGTTATTGTTAACAACAGTGATTGTTCTTTGAAACCTAAGTTCCCTTGAACATTGGTAGGACCAGGCAAACGTGAATGAGCTGCTGTCGTTGGGAATCAGAGACCTGCACATATTACCTGGACGAAAGATTGCCGTTATAGTAAGAAAGACCTGTTTTGTTTTGTTATTTGAGTTTTAATGATTGTTCCATTTGATAAAAGACTAGGAGAACGTGGAATTTGTGAAATATTCCATACGAAAACCTTGCTTAGGCAAGATTAGTTTCGTATTTTCTCATTGAATTATAATATTTACGAGTAATATTTTTAACTAATTTGTAACAGGAATGTTCCCAGGTAATTTTAGCTGGTGTTTGTTAAATTATTGCAATATAATTAATAACTTTTGACTACTGTTTTTTTGTTATTAGATATAAAGTTTATTTGTTGCTATTTAAAAATTCATTGTCAAGTTTATCTTGTTTTAACTGGTTTAATATTTAGATTTTGATCTTCTATCTCATACTTTGAAATTTTAACGTAACAGAATTATTTCTCTTTATTTATTGCAATAACTTGGTTTTATTGTTATTCTCTCATTAACTTTTTTATCAACTTTGTTCTCCAGTGAAGAAATTAATTCATACCTTTTATTGACATTCTTTCGTAGTGTTATTTTGTTTTTCTTATATTCTTGTTTATGTGTGTTTAACTCTTTTTTTATTATTGTTTTAATAAATGTAAGAAAGGTCGATTATTTACATTTTGTTTTCTTTGTAAGTGGATCTCTGGTCCAGACAAAGCAGCGTTAATTTCGTTACTTTGTTCGTTTGGCTATTAAAAAGCACGGTGGTGCTTAGTCTAGATTTCAATTAAAGGTCAGATACCTTTGTTCAAGAGAGAAGTAAATATTAAACTGGTATTTCTTTCTTGGATCTTTTTTTTAAAAAAAAGAAGGAAGTCCTCAGAGGACTTCCTTGTCAAAATTAATTAAGACAAATCACGTGTTTATACAGTTTTTTTTTAGTTCGTGTTGAGTCTCAATTGTGAAACGTTGAAGCGAGTTTTAATAAAGCTTCCACGAGGTAAGTTACACACAGGGTGAGGTTTCGGAAGAAGCCTATATACAGGGTGTCGGATTCACTAGTAGTCGCGTGACCGACCATCAGAACCCTTCGATCTACGACTGCTGGCGCCCTCTTTTGTAAACATCTATTAGTTTAATAAGAGTTTTGGAAATCGGTGAGCTTCTCTTTGTGCGGCTGCGTAAGTTCATTTGAGAATCCACCTCATCTGCGGCATGAGCTACGGGATTTAACATCTACCATTGGTCTGGACGGGACTTGCGCATACTTTTGAGTATCTTTCCGTTACAATCTTCCAATGTTTATTTAAACCGCCTACGGTTTTTTAACTTCAGAGAAACCAAATTCTCAGAACAAAAAAGGAATTTTTTTGTTTAAATCTCAAGTAGTCATTAAGTACGTAACAGATTGTAGCGATTTAACTCACTATTTATAGATATATTTATTAAGCAAATTTGGAACTCTGACTTGTCATAGTTTTTAAAAGATATTGTCTTAGTAAAGTTTGGAAAATTCTAGCAATCCTATCTGAAATCAATGAATTCTAAAAAACTTAGTTCGCATTGTTTAACTACAATAGTACCACACAGTTCCATCATGGTCTAACCTAAGAAATCAATACATGAATAGACAAACCAACAAGGCAACAAAGCAGAACAAACAAGCAAATACATAAAACAGATTGAATACAGCAGTTATACAAAATGAGAACTCGTCTCTATTATTGAAATGCACACCAGTTGTAACCTTCGTAATTGAAAATGAAATGATAAATTCATAGATTACAGTTACGGAGTTTACAAAGTTCAGCTTTTATTACAATTAAACCTGCAGGTATTTAACTTTAAGCTACAATAACCATTATTTTGCTTTTGAAACTGGTCGGAATTGTGTCGTTTTATTAGTGAAAACATTTGCGTAAAATATTACACTTTTTTACTTTTGATTGGCATGAAGTGCAAGTAAGCAAACATTGAATTTGCCCCAGTGCTCACAATACTTGCCTTAGCAAGAGTTCAATGTCTGCAATCGGAGTTTTAATTTTTCGAATAAGGTTTTCCTTAATTATCTCTTACTCCATTCTTGTCTTTGCTAGTCCTAAATTACTTGTTGGTGTCTAAACAGACGTCTTCTCTTCTTATAGTGGATTACCAACCACTACAGTAACTTATAAATGTCGTATGATCAGACATAGTTTCCTTGTGAAAAAAAAATACACTATCTAATTGTCTTGATTTTTGTATTTGTATATGAAGGTTTTCATACATATTCGTTTTGGTATAACATATTAACAAATATTTTGAAAAGATTCAGTCAACAGTCTTTAATAGTTGCAGCTTGTAGTCTTGCCAAATATCGATACAAGTTTTACATAAAAGCTTTCTTAATTCTTGATAGCTATCAGTAAATTAGTAAAGTTGAAAATGCAACCGTTAAGATATTTTATTTCTGACGTCATAAGCATTTATAATCCTTTTAGAACAGAGTTCCTCAATTCCTTGTATGCTATGGAACACCTTCAGTGTATTTCAGTTTATGAAGCACAAAGCAATGGTTAAGCCATGTAGTACAACTTAATACTTACTTACTTATCCTCAACCTCTTCTACCATGGATGTCGAGGAAATTATTATTTTCCGTTTCCCCCCGTATTTTGCTTCTCATTTTGCTTGTGTCCAGTGCAGCCCATTTCTCTTTAGTACATTAGCTTGTTAAGGATTTTAATTTTTGTAAAATTAATTCGCAATAATTAATTCAAATCGAGATGCGTGGCGACCTCTATTGAGGAATAGGGTTGTAAAGAGTAGCTGTTTTCGCGGAGCAGCAATCTGCGTAATTTAGTTACGGGATAAGTCGCTTCTGCGCGTTGAGATCAGGGTGCGGTCGATGCGAAATAGGCCAGTGGATTCAGGAGCTTCAGAGAGGGAATTTCAACGCTGGTGGGAAAAAGTTTTGTGCGACGTCTTTCATAAAAATTTAGCTGTTGTGGCCCATGAAGATTATCGTTGAGTGAAGTATCCTTAGGATATATCAGCGTAGTGATGGATTTCATAAAGGGGTTGCCGTTAGAGCTTATTCTTTGGAAGTAGGGCTTCTGCTTCCTTTCGCTGTTAAGCGGAACTTGTTTAGTGGAATTCGTCGTCATTTTGTCCCTCCTTGCTGTGTGGATGCGGCCAGTCTACGAAGCTTCAAGTAAATAGATAGGTGACTCAAAAACCTTGACACACTGAGTGATCCAAAGAAAATGATTTGTTGATTCAATTTGAATATTCCAAATTTAATGAAGAAACATTTATACAGAGTGAATTGAAAATACTTTTGTATAAGGCGGTTTAACGCCTTAAGTAAGCTTTTGTTTCAGAAAGTCTAAGTAAGTGTTTGTAAAGTTGTAGCCGATTTAAGAGGGACTATGGTCCTTTTGAATCTTGTGATCTGGTTGAATCCATAGTGGTGCCTTCTAATAATACCGATTTTGAGCTATTTCAGTGGTAAGTAGGCATTTCGAACCTAGCCGTCTTCGACTGTTTACTAGTCTGGGTATCAGCGAACTGAGTTCTTCGTGCCTTCTAGTCGCTGATTATAAGCTTGTATCTTGAAGTTTATTTTGGCACGTAACAAGCTATCTCATCGTTCTACTTTCTTCTCGGTCTGCCCCTGCTTCTCTTTTCTCCTGTTTTAATTTTCCATATCCTTTTTACCGTCTTCTCCTTGTCCATTCTTACCAGGTGCCCGAACCACCTTCATTGTTGCCTTTCTATCTTTTGTATTACACTTTTCACATTTAAGTCTTTTCTTATTTTTTCAGTTTTAATAATTTTGTTTATTTTCGTCACTCCTGTAATTTTTCTTAGAATTTTCATTTTACATGCAGTAATTTTACTTTTTAGTTGTTTATTTAGAATCCAAAATTTACTTCCGTAAATGAGAGTAGGACTAGCACAGCCCCATGGATTCTAATTTTTGTTTTTTAGAATATCTCTTTCTTGTTAAAGACCTGTTTGTATAGTATTCGGTATGTTGCTGTTGTCCTGTTTATGCTGTTCGTTATTTCTTCTCTGAATCTTCCTTGTGTTTCTGTTATCGAACCTAGATATCTTATCTTTTCTACCTCTTTTATTCTTTCTCCTTGCAAATCTATTTTTATCTTCTCCTTCTCATTTACTATCGTCATCGTTTCTAATTTTCCTATGTCTATTTTTGGATTATATTTTTTTAATTCTTCAGCCCATCTTTCGATACGTCTCTGTAGCTTTTTTTTGTTATTTGCAAAAATTATTAGATCGTCAGCGTCTAGTAATCCGCTTATCTCTGCCTAGGTGGATTCCTCTTTTCCTTGTATTTATTTCCTTTGTTACTTTATCCTATTATTACAGATAGCAGCGGGGACAGTATACTTTCTTGTCTTGCTCCATTGTTTGTTGTGAACTTTTCTGTTGTTTTCCCTCGCATCCTTACTTCAATTTCTGTCTTTTGATACAGGCTTTTGATTATTTTAATAAATTTCTCACTTATGCCCCTTTTTCTTAAAACTTTTCATATTTTATATCTTAGTAGTTTGACAATAGCTTTTCTTAGATCTATTGCACTTATAAAGATCTTTTTATTTGGGGCCGTTAACCTTTTCACTATTTGTCTTGTTACAACGATTCAATCTGTCTGCTCTAAACGCTGCTTGTGTGTCGCCTAGTTTTGTCCTTACTTTTTTTAATCGTCTCTAAATTATTCGTTTGTATATTTTCAGGGTCGAGCATAAGAGCGAAATTCCTCAGTAGTTATTACAATTGTTGAAATTTTCTTTTTTGTGTGTAGTTGTTGTCACTGCCGTTCTTTATTCGTTCGGGATGTTATTGTTTCTCCACGGAACTTTTAAAATATTATATAATAACGTAACATCTTCTTCCCTCATGTACTTAATCATCTCAGATCTTAAGTTGTCGATTCCTGGGGCCTTTTCTACTTTCATTTTTTCCAGCGCTCTTGCTAGTTCAGTTCTTTTGATCTCCATTTCTTCTTCTGCACTGTCTTTTTCTTGTTCTTCCTCCTTCTGTCCTTTAAATATTTCTGGCAGATTTGAGAAGTATTACCTCTATCGTTCCATAATTTTACTTTCCTCTGTGATCATCTTCCCTTGTTTGTCCTTGATGTGTTCGATTGGGTTCTGTTTTTTTTTTCTTAGGTTTTTCAATGTTCGGTAGAGCACCTTAGCATTGCCTGTTGCATCTTTTTCTATTTTTATTCCAAGTTACTCCCATGCCTTCGCTTTCGCTGTGTAACGGTTCATTACTTATCGTCATAAAATTATCTAAATTTCCTAAAATCCCGCCCAAGTTTCATTATTCTAAGTTGGTATGAGAGTGTCATAAAATAATGTGGATGCATACTCTCGACTTTTTTATGTTAATTTTCATAATTTATCGTTGAATTTAAAATTTGATTTGTTCATTCATTAAATTGAATTAGGAGTTCTATATATTCAAGTTTTTCTTATTTAAAATCATATTTTATAGGGTAACACGAATCTTATTGTTTTTGGGGGAATCCCCTAATGAAATATCTTTGAACAGTTTTATCTTAATATTTTTTTGAATATTTGTTATTCTGCCGTATAAATATTTTAGTTGTAGTTGATAATTCTTTAGAAATTCTAATTGAATTTAAAAAGACGAAATATTAATCCTAGGTCATTGGTTTTCTCTGCAGTTTTAATTTGTATAAATTTGGATACTCCCATAGTTTGAAATTTGGCGGAAGAGTGGACACTCTTCTAGGGCGTGTTCCTTCTATTTTGATTGGAGACAAAGGCATTGTGAAAGAAGTTGCACGATCAATAGATTGTTTGTGATTGGCAGTTAGAATTTTGCAATAAAAAATTAGATTTCTTCAGCGAAGTCTGAGTAAATATTGTGCCAGCTAGTTTCTTCGTGTTGTGAAATTTTATTTTAGCCTTTGGACCTGAAAAGAACGAGAGTTTTTTGTTGATTCCCTAAATGCATTCGTTATAAGGGTGGGTCTATGAATGGTTCTCAAAATGGCTTCGAGTTAAAATCCTGTCGCTACCATTAGAAAAACCAGAATAATTTGAATTAATTCCCTATTAATCTGAGCTAGGAACTCATCAGAGGTAATATCGTTTATAACCTCACAAATATAATGGTACTTGGATCAACAAACAAGAAGTATAATCAGCCTTGAATGTAGATCTTTTCAGAGGAATGTGATAAAGCCAGGAAATACATACATATTTGTGAATTAGGTTTTGCTTTGTTTATCGTTATTTTGTCTTTAAAATTTGTTCATACGACAAGGTAAAACTCTTGCTGTGCAATGTGATGACATTTATTGGTTTTTGTTTTTTGAATTAGTAGTTATTGTTAAAAACCACTTGTTTTAACGATTAAAGAATATTTAATATTGTGGATATCCATTTGTTTATTGACAATTAGTTGCTATCAATGATATCCATTTATTCAATGATTTAAATATATTCCAAACTATGAATATCTATTTGTTTACTCATAATTAAGTTCTATTCTTGATGTTTATTTGTTTGTTAACCTAGTTAATTAAACTAGGGTGACGTCACCTTTATTTAACGAAGATTATTTAAAATTAAAAAGGTTTTTCACTCGTGTTAAAGAGTGGTCTTTTCTTTTTTATTTGTTTTTGTGATGTTTGTGTTTTTGCGATAAACATTTTGATTAAATAAAACTATATATCATTTTTTTGTGTCTTACATTTTATTAATAAACATCACGTCTCTTTTGGAATTTTGAGTTTTTCTTCCATTTTAAACAAAAAGGCTCTGGCGTCCAACAAACTTTTGATATTGTTTTGGTTGTGTTTGAGATAGAAATCTAAATAACAGACCTGTGATTTATCATAGTGTTGGCAGACCCCAATTTGATTTTAAAGCTATCTGACACGCACGGTCCATAATGAGACGAGTCATCATTAGCTGGATGATTTCTAATAAGCATTAAAGTTATGTGGTGAGTAACCTTTGAATTGGAAATAAACGTTTCTTAATTATTGTTACAGTTGTCTTCCCCATACTTTTAACTTTTTTTCTTTGTATTTGATAATCCTATAGTCATCTTTGTTTTTGTTATTTCTGAGATAATTTTTCCATCTTTTTTTTCTTTTATGCTTTTTTATATCATTATTCCACCAAGGCGTTTGTTTTCTTTGATTTGCATTGCATGTTCAGTTGCCGCTTCCGTTATTATCTTCTTAGAAGCTTCCTACAATAATCCGTCTAGGTCTATTTCGTTTATTTGGTCTTCCTTTTGTTTTATTTTCTCTGCTATTTTTTTTCTGATACTTCTCTCGCACTTTCTGGCTCTACAATCTATCTCTTCTTATAGTCACATATTCTACTGTTTCTAGCCCTTTTCTTTGATTTCTTTCTCCCGATAGTTTCGTTTTAGTAATTGCCATAAGTAGATAATAATCACTTCCGATTTTACAGCCTCTTCTCACTTTTATGTCTCTAGTTTTTCTCAAATTATTTTGCTCTCTTATTAGTAGGTCTATTATTGACTTCTCGTTTCTACTTGGCATTTCTCTTGTATATTTGTGTATGTTTTTATGTTCGTAGCGGTACAACTTAATACGGCCTAAAATAACTAGTTCAAAATTTGAAAAACCTTGACTTATTAGAAAAGTCCAATAGGTTCTAAAAGTCCAATCAGCTCAAAAGTCCGATGTATGCTTAGAAAGTTCAAGGGCTAAATTAGATAGCAGTTCTTGAAAAGGCCGGACCAGACGCAACGTTTTATCGAACGTTTTACCTGTTCAGTCGAAACGGTCACTCAAACCGTTGGAAACTCGCGTGTCTACACAACTACGTCTTGATTACGTTTTGTCTGAGGTTTTTGCTCAGTTTTGTAGATTCAGCGATTAAAGAAGCATTACTGTTGTCAATTTCAACTTTCCACCTGTTAGTGCTTAAAAGTTATTAGAATGTGATAAAACTGATTATTATATTGTGTTTGATAATAACAGACCCTTTTTAAAGACTTTACCAACTTGAAAGAACCAACCAAACAAAGAAGCCAGCCGGCACAGAAAGTTTGACTAGCCTGAGACGCGAAATGGTTTGAAATAGCCAGTAAGGATTGCAGGAAGTCAGTGACGTCTGGTGACTTAACTTCAGGTGATGCCAAAACCACGTGATCGTCGCTTGATTGGCTAAAATTGTCAGATTATACAGAAACAAACCAATAAAGCGACGAACACGTGGTTTTGGCACCACCTGAAGTTAGGTCACCAGCCACCACTGCAGGAAGTTAGACTGGCTCGCGATATCTGTTCAATCTGAAGGCCCAATTTGATCGAGAAGCGAAAAATCGGAAATTCATCTCTCGGAGATGTTAGCCTTTTCCTTACATTAGTCTTACAAAAGAAAATAATCAGACTGACAGAATCAAAAATGTCGGTATTTTTAGGCTTTTGATACAAATTTATGATTTAAAAATTTGCAATCTATAAAGTCTTTGTTTTGGCTAATAACGCGTGTTCGACTTTCGAACTATTGTTTAATGTACCTAACCGTTACAATGACCAAGTTGATATTCAACAGTCATTGCGAAGAATGATACATGTGAACTTCTAAAATCCGTAGAAAATTAAATAGTCGCGAAAAGCTCAAATCTCATCGTCTGCCATTTCCGAATATGGCGGTATAGAATTATAGGGCCCTAAGTTGACGATTAAAAACTGTTTCCAGTTTTTCTCCGTTTTTCCATTATACTTATTTTGCACGCTTAACCGACTGAAGTAAAGAATATCATATGCCTTGCTATATTTCTTGTTAAAAATATCAAATTTATACAGGGTGTTTTGAGAATTCGTCATGTCGCTATAAGATACTTAACCTTTTTTTATAGTTCTCCATAGCTCTTAATTCCCATCTATTATAGGGATGTAGAGTTATATTAGTATAAAAGAAGTAACTTTTACATTCTTATTGTGTTTGATAGAAGAAGACACATATAATCGTTCAAAATTAAAATTATGTATAATCAGACGTACAAATTTACGGATAGATATCTACTTTAAATAAACTCAGTTTATATGTAAAATTTAATCGGTAAGGACGGTTAGATTAAGATTATTCGTAAGAATATTTTAGTTAATTGTGTTGTTCTTGTATAATTTATACAGTTTTGACAAATTAATTTAAAGAACGCGCACCCTAAATAATAAGTTAGAATGTATGTATCTGTATATTCCTGGGGTAAAGAAATTTAAATGAGTTACTTTGCAAGTACTGTTAACTTGATATACTGATGTGCAAAGGTAATATACTCAACAAGACGAAAAGCCTGTTTGAAAGATTTTCAGAAATTCTAATGAGCTGGAAAAAAAGGTTTGATTTATATGATTATGTTTGTCACCAAGTATGCATAACAGGTGTTATCTCTTTTAGACCAGAAAAATTAAAACGCCATAATTACTTACTGTTTATCTTCTTTATATAGCTTAATAATAATCGCAATAATTGTAAAGTAACTATTTCCTTTAAGATGAAATAAAAAAACAGCAAAGAAAATAATAATTAATTTATACTCGAAGTATAAAAGATGAAAATGTTTTCACTTACCCCGAATCAAAAT
This sequence comes from Ignelater luminosus, assembly GCA_011009095.1. Classification (NCBI taxonomy): domain Eukaryota; kingdom Metazoa; phylum Arthropoda; class Insecta; order Coleoptera; family Elateridae; genus Ignelater; species Ignelater luminosus. Next base: position 82,434 of record VTPC01001489.1, read on the forward strand.
ATTTTACATAGTTGTACAAACTTGCTGCTTAATTTACTGTTGTACAGTTTATATTAATTGTCCTTAATAAATTTCCGACGAACGCAAGTAACTTCCTACCCACTTGGGTTTAAATTTTACACAACAGATTTAAATAATTCGTTGCAAACAAGGTCTAATCCCGTGTAATTACAATTAATAATATAAACTTCAACTAATAAATAGTAATAATATACAGTTTCAGCCAACATTATTATGATGCAGTGTTTAGGTTATCGAGCGATAAAAATCTACTACATGTAAAAACAAATAAATCATCAGTACATACTATAAAACAATCTACCCAGGAGCACCTGAAGAACATAGTACACACCACCACAAAGGTTCGTTTTTTCAATAGGCAAAATTCACTTTTTTAAAGCTTCCCATATTTCATAGCCTCATCATTTATCACCATACCTTTCGAAGCAAATTTATAAACTGTGTTCCCATGTTTCATCATTATCAATTTATTGCCACCATTGCATCAGATACACAAATAATTAAGAGAACTTTACACTGACAATTAAATGATGACCAAGTGGACCATTATGAATTATGATTATTAAATAAGGTTTCATCGACCGACAGTATTGTTTGACATTAAAACACACATGTAATTATTAACTCGAGACATAAATGGTAGAATTGTTTTCATGAAATAAATAATTGAAGAAAAAATGCTTATTAGCCACCATCATTTTTTTATGAATATTCTTTGTAACTTTACTCTAGAATTACGTAAATAGGTGTAGGGAAATAAATAAAATCATTAGCGACTGTCAGTATGAATGTAATAATTATAATTAAAAATAGATTTTAATTGACGGTGCTTTAAGCCTCATTAGAAATTACATAAATTGTGTCTTTTGTAATTTTTGACAGATCGCACCATTTACTTCGAAAAGAATTCTGAAGTGGAATCCAGTTTTCTTTTAAGCAGACTTAAGTAAATGAGAAGTAATAGGCGCGGAAGTAGATATAATGAAAAATACCTAAGCAATCAATATACGTATTTTGAGTAATATGTACCATGCTGGAGTAATTAGTGATACTTAATTGCACCAATAAAAACTTACATTTGAGTACATGTTACGGTAGTGTTTACAATCTTTTTCGACGAGTGCACACGTCATTTTATCAACCACTCAAATAAAGGCTTCTGGGTCAAATGGGCAAAAGCAAATAAGAGTTTTGCTAGATTCAGCATAACAGTTTCATTTCATAACAGAAAGAGTTTGTGATCAACTTGGTTTAGAAAAAAAACCAATTAATATAAATGTCACAGGCATGAGTAACAAAAATGTCATGATAAAGCATCGAGTGCAGATCACTATTCACTCTATGACTTGCAATTTTGAGAGAATGTGAGAAGCGTTGGTAATTCCAGAAATCACTGAAGAACTGTCATCTTGCATGTTAGATATGAGAGAGTTTCAAATTCCCTCAAACATTAAACTAGCTGATCCAAAGTTCTATCAACCTGGTCCTATAGATATGATTATAGGTGCCAATCTGTTCTGGGAATTAATATGTGTAGGACAGATAAAAAGAAACAATTAACCATTACTTCAAAAACCTAAACTAGGATGGATTGTGTCTGGTGGGTGTGGAGTACCTAACTCAGAAGAACAACCCAAGCAGTCTGCATTTCTTGCCCTACACGAGCTGCATGAAAATGTAGAAAGATTCTGGGAAGCAGATAAGTCAAGCTATTTTAGCAAACAACAACACGAGCAGAAGACGGAAGATTCATTGTAAGAATACCATTCAAGGTAAATCCAGACAAGCATTTAGGAAGCTCGTACAACAAAGCAGTTCTTAGATTTCAATGGTTAGAAACTAAACTAAGTAAAAGTGAAGATTTAAAGTTACAATATTCTGAATTTATTCAAGAATACATACGTTTGAAACATATGAGTCTATCAGAATTGAACATT